>VJMY01000246.1:0-99986 GCA_009869795.1 Neelides sp. FZ-2019
TGTAGCATTTCATAAGCAGATCTTAATACTCCTGTTACATACACGTCGTCAATCCAAAGAAAGTTTGACACATCTTTCAATGGATAGAGTTTCTTGGGAGTTGAGACAGGTTGAAAGACTCCAAGCCCGTAGCAGTAACTCGGAAAATGGTCAAAAGCATATTCGGACTTGTGCATACACCATTTCGTTCTTGTAAATCTTTGAACTATTGCTGGATTTTCGGGGCCAACTCCAATACAAACAAAAGAGTAATTCTGTTTTTCGATTTGTGGAATTATGTCAAATAATTTGAACAGATTTGGCATCCAATCATCATCCATCTAACAATTCAATAAAAAATTATTATTAGGTATTTAACGTTTTAAATTTTAATAAATAAATTCAAATTTTAATTTTGATAATTTGTTTAATAAATTATCACGTGCTTAAAATTGTACTTATTACAAGATATTATTAATGAACTTAATAAAACCTTTCCATACCTTGAGGACATAATCAGCAAATAGACAATGATCTAAAACCCATTTGTATCCTACAAGATGTTTAATCGTCATGTTCAGGTAATTGTCAATGAAGTCTCCTACCACAATGTCATTATACTTTTCAGTTTCTCTTGAAAGTTCAAGTTGCACTGATTCATTTTCTTCAACTCCTTGCGATCCAACAACAAAAACTGCTCCAAACTGGAAGTTTTTGTATCTTTTGGATTGCCCCCAAGTTTTCCTTATGAACTCCCGTTTTCGAAAATTAGCTCGGCCGGAATGAACGAACGAAACGACGTTTGTCAAGGGCGAATTTTGACACACTGTTGGAATTGCCGAGTTGGAGAGAATTTCGATTTTGAGATGCGAATGTGTTTTGGTCAAATTGGACTGCGGACACACTAATATTTCCCCACCACTTCTGAACAAATAATCTTGATTCACTGCTATCGAAAAGATGACAAACTGTAGAGAGAATAAAATTTGAGACACTAAAAAGAATGTTTTAAAATTGTGAACAAATGTTACACCATAGATGTGAATGAAGTATTCATCATTGTCGAAAATGATAGATTGGATTGGGAGGTTGGGACCCATGTTAAGACGTGTCATTGCAATTACAAGCAAAAAAAAAGTAAATTTTTACTCAAAGAGTGATAAGCGAATGGAGTAAGCTTCCAAAGGAAATTAAAAATTCTACTAATATATCCATATATGTACATAAATGGATTCAAAATAAAAGTGAACAGGCTATCAGAAAGGAAATGATAGAAATAACTTCCTATAACTAATATTTAAGAAAATTATATACTAACTATCAGTGATAGTGGGGCTACAAGAGCGATAAGCTCATGGACACAAAAAGATACCCGATTAATTTAATATTACTACTATTACTAGTACTACTGACTGAGATATATCATAATACATCCTATTTAATTAACTGCAGAGAGAATTACTTATAAAATGTAATGCACTGACAGATATCATAATATATTGTTTTAATAATAATTATTATTTTATTGAAAAATGTGCTCAAGAATAAACGATATCATCAATGCATTTTGTATGAATATTCATGTCGTCATTGAAGTTAATGTTAATAATATTTATAATTTACATTTAGTAGATTTTTACCGATAAGAATAAAGCGATCACCAGGAGGAAAAATTGCCTTTTCTTCTTTCCAATCTTTGTATTCATTTTAAAGGCTATAATGGAGAAATATATTAGATTATAAAATATTTGTAAATTTATAAAAATACATGTTAATTTACGATTATTTATTTAAGCGAAATATTTAAGTAAAATTAGCAAACAAAAAATTATTAACTACCTAATTAAAATAATATACAGTTTAGTATTTTTTAAATTAAGCATGACAATTTCATAACACAGTACAATTCTTATACTTAATATAGTTATTAATAATTATTATTATATTTGATTAGTAAAATAGCATAGCACTCTCACTCATTCATCGTCAGATTCAATCATTTCACGAAATTCCCCGCACTTCACCCCTTTACATTCAATCCCTTACTTACATATACACTCATTCGTCTTATATGTGTTGATACTTAATAATCCATATTAAAATAACTCCATTTGTTTAAAAAATATGATTAAGCTTCATTAAACGCGATATATATTAGTTTTTTTAGTTTAATTACTTTTAGTTTGAAAGAAAACAAAAACGAATATGAAATTTCAAGTTATCCACTATTCGACTAAGACTTTTCGTAATTAACATTTTCGATCAAATCAGTTTGAAGTTATCTAACAATATCGAAATCATATTTTTTGAATTTTAGTTTTATATTTCAATAATAGATATTATTATAATGAATACTCGATTGATTTTTGATAGAAGAATTAGTACCTAAACTTTACGATTGGAAAATTGTTTCAGGAATACGAAGAACATTTTAATTGTACTACTGTGATAGTAAAAGGCTTGACACGAGCACAATCCAAGAATATTATCAATTTTTAATTTAATTTGTCTACGTAGCTTGTGTTTGACTTGTAGTCAGATACTGGTGACGAAATTCAAACTACACAGAATATTTAGCCAAGAACGGTTCTAAATAAGAGAGCAATAGGGATTATTGAGAATAGAGCGAGCAATGAAGTTTCATAGAATAAATGCATTGTTCATATACATAAGGAGATATTGAACCTTTCGCAATCGTAAATTGTTGTAGGAATAATATACAAAAGATATAAATTCATAGGCTAGACATATCTTTGTGATAAAAGCCTGATAAATAGTAAATGTTGTGGTTAATAGTTTTGCTCTGCTTCAATTATCTCTTGAATATGATTAAAACACTTATTTACTCGCGTATACCTGGCATTCAACATCATCACCAATTTCAATTTCACTTATTATAAATACTACCTAATCGCCATCCTATTTGTAATGAAAGTTGTTCCATTTGTGTGGTGGCTCTCTGTTCAGGAAAACACACTAATAATCGTGTTAATGGTGGATGTTTATGGTGGTGGTGGTTTATGTATTAATATATTATAAGTTAATTTTTTGGATTCTATCTTTTAATGTGATCGTTTTCATGTTTTAAGGCTGGTATTTTGAATATTGACTATTAACTTGACCATTGACCATATTGACCATTGACCATAAAATTAACCCCATTAACCTTATGCTCCTTAACGTCGATTCATATGATAAGTTAAACCCAAATATCTCTGTTAAGCGTATATACTCACCTATTATACCCCAAAAATTTTTTAGATCTTCGTTTATTTTAGTAAGACATTTTTATTGAGATTTTTCATTTTTCTCAATTTGAAAACCTTAAAAAACAATTAATATCTGATATAGTTGAAAACACATGGAGTCATGCTCGAGATATAATCTAATTTTGATTTATTAATGACTACATATAGAAATTAATTATATGTATAGATAATAAAATAAGGGATTTTTAACGAGAGTAACCATTATAATTGTCTCTTCTTACATCTGTCATGTTAATTATTCAGGCAAAGTTCCACCAACTAAATCTGTCAAATCTCCTATTCTCTAGCCATGCATATAGGCGAATATAATTAGTGTAATGTAATAGATTGTTAAATATATGACATAAGGTATTAAATGGTATTAATGCATTTCATAAAATACATTTGGAACAGTGTACCCATATTGGTTTACCTTCTTGGTTTACAAAAATAATAAAATTATTTAGGTGGTATAATATTATTATATTATGTGACCTTAATGATTTAACAATGAGATTATTTAAATGCATTGGAGTTTCATACCTATTTAGGCTAATGTGATTTATGCGTTTTAATTTAGTATTTTAAATACAAAACAATTATTTTGTACCTATATTATAATCTAATCTCTTATAATTTTTATGACATCTTAGAGTTGTTGAGGTATTTTGAAGAAAAGAAGTCCCAGATTTTCACAGCTTATTTTCACTATTTTCTTCAATTTCCAAAAAGTAATAGGTTTCATAAATATTCGATATGTCGATACATTTTCTATCACGATTGCACTCAATTTCCGGTACTGTTGGAATGAGAGATGTAAAATGGGAAGCTTTTTATAGTGAAGCCTTTCATATGCAGATCTCAATACTCCTGTCACATACACGTCATCAATCCAAAGAAAGTTTGACATATTTTTCAAAGGATAGTTTCTTGGAAGTTGAGACAGATTGAAGGACTCCAAGCCCAAGCCCGGAGCAGTAGCTCGGATAATGGTCAAAAGCATATTTGGAATTGTGTATACACTTGTGTATATTGTGAATACATAGATTCTATCATTTCACAATTTATTCTCGGCCCATTTTATCCCTTTTCATTCCACCTCTTACTCAAACAGTCGAACACCCTTTAATATTAAAATAACTCCAATTGTAAATTTTAAAAATATGATTAAACTTAATCAAACACGGTATTTATACTGATATTTTAGCTTACTTACTTTTAGTTTAAAAGATTAAAATGAGAGTAGCCATTATAATCGTCTTGCATCTGTTATGTTAATTATTTAGACAGTGTTCTACAAATTAAATCTCTTATTCTCTAGTCATGCATACAGGCCAATATAAGTAATTAGTGCCATGTAAGTTTATTAAATATGATGTGCGACATGGGTATTAAATCATTTTATTAACCACATTTGGAACAGTGTATATTGGTTTACTTTCTTGATTTACAAAAATGCCTGGTATTTATAATATTAGCAATAAATATAAAAGGTACCTAGTATTCAATTAGACCAAAAGTCTCATATAAAACTCAACATCAATTCAAGAAATATCAAATGAACTATACAGTTAAATAATTGAATTCTAATTTAATTTCAACCTTTACTTCATTCATTAAGAGATTGAGAAAGGTGTGAAATCATTAAAGGAAGGTAAAGAATAAACTTGTTGAATAACCTCATTCAGAAATTCTCTTAAACCTCATGCACACTCAAGAAAAATGTTCAAATTACCTTCAGTATAATGTAAATGCTAAAAATCCAATTGGCAATTCCAATATCCAATACAATGAAATCATATCTTATACCTATAATACTAGGTAATATAATCCTGTTTAGATATTTTTGATAGAAATCTTATATTTTATTCCATTTTCCGGAATGGAATAAAATATTAATATATAAAAGAGTCCTCCTTACATTGAAAACATTTGATCAAAATACTGTTAACCTATTTTAAATTATTGTACATTTTAACCTAATCTATAAAAACCGTAAACCCTTTTTGAATTTCCTCTGTATGAATAACGCAACGTTATTCATGAGTAAGTACAAAGTACATTATACTTACTATTTTTATACTTAAATATTAGATATATATCACATATGAGTCAATATCCGACACGTATATTTGAAAATAAAATTCTATGGATTGCTGAACTACTTTTTAGCAAGTCAAAAAAATCTTGATTTGAATAATACAAACACATGCATTATTTATGAAAAAATATTTAACTAATAAAAATGTTTTTGTCGATATACATTTTTAGTATTTATTTGCCAACGTAAACACAAACTGTTTAAGATTTCTTAAGACTTCATATAGTCATTTAAAAAAAATAGTTAAATTTTTTCTTATTTTTTGAATGATTATAAAAGTAGACAGTATCTGTGTATGTATTAAAGAATTATTAGCTGTTTGTATTTCCCTTATTTATTTAATAAAATTATTCTCAAGTAAGCGTTCTAACAAATTGCAATTTTTTTATATGCTCGAATAAAATAAAGTAGTATAGCACAAGAAAATGTTTTTTAAAAGTTCTGAAATTCAAATTAACTTCTTGCGTATTTTAATTGACTGATAAAACTGAAGGATAAAACTGGTAAATACAAGAATAAAAATAATTAAATTATAATATAATCTATGCGAACTTCTATATAAATAAATTATAAATATATTGTGCATGCAAATTATATTATATTTTGGAATATCTAGTTAATGTTACTCTTATACAAACTTATAATATAAAATTAACTCTACAATGTACAACGTATAATATGGTAGTCTATTTAAATTATGAAATGATACATTTTTGTATATTTATAATATACATTACACTCCAGACCAATACAATTACATTTTTAATACAATATTCATTACGCATTCACCTGCATTCACCTTAAGAAATATAATGCTTTGTTTTAAAATCAATAATATTACAAATATAAAAAAACATTAACATTTCAAACGCACGTTTTATAAAATAATATTTTTAACTATAAAATAGGACGATTTGAAACTGACTGACAAATAGTTAAAAAATAATTAGCGATTATTTTAATTGTAGTATCCCCTCGGGTGAACAAATGATGGCATTTGTTGAGTGACGCAAAATTGAGCTGGGAATGGGACAAGTGTCGGTCGTGTCGAGTAAATCTCATTAGCTGGCTCATGTTCTACATCATAATATATACCACCACCCTGCAACTATTCATATAAATACATTTAAGTAAAAATAATATTTATTTAGCTTGAGTAATCTTAATTTATTATAGTTTGATTGAAAAAGTCATTTGATCCTAATTAAATTTAAAAATTACTTGAGATGCTCTGCTCCTTGGCCTTTTATTTCCCATACACCTTGAATCATCAAAGAGATCTTCAGAAGTATCATCAGACCTTCGGACTCCTGGTCCCATCATTGCTTGCGTTTCCATCATTGAAGGTCCCATCATCCCCGGACCTCCGTGGAGACTCATTGGATCATTTTGCTAGAAAATTTAAGGATTGAATATTAAGAACTTGAAGTATCTCCACTATATCTAACCACTATAAAAATGTAATTGTCTAGAAAGGAAATAAAAAATGAGAAACGCACCACATAAATGTTCGTGTTGAGATTCGTGTCTGCCACTTGGGCCCATCTCAGACGATCATCTATGGTTAAATGTTGCTGGTAAGGATTGCTCGAGTTCATGGAGTTTTTGCTGAGATAGCTAAGAGCCTGTGACGCCATTCCTCCAAAGAGAGTTCGACTCATTTGAGCTGCTTTCTGTTCTTCGCGCTTCCATCTTCGGCTTTAAATGTCATGAGAGATTAAATTTTAATTGGATATTTATAACACTAAAATGCTACTCAAGCTCAAAATAAAGTGAAGTTTATTTATTCTATCAACAAAAAATAAAAGCAATATTGCAGAAATAAATTATATACCTCCACATGCAGAGACAAGCAAGTGTTAGTCCAATGATGACAAAAGCAGAAACAGATGCTCCAATGGCCACAGCTAAAACTTCTCCATCGAGGTCACAAGCTGCCCCGTAATAATTCCCTGCACATCTTAACAAAAACAATTATAAAAATTAGTAAAAATAAATACTAAATATATATTTACATTTTTAAATCATTTTAGACGTTATATTAAATAATTAGGTTTTTAGGTAAATGCCATGTTTAAATTGATTGAACTTACTTGCAGACTTTCTGGCCATTTTCAATAAGACATTCGCCTCTTGAGTTGCAATGAGCTTTACCACTGCATGTCTCACATTTCCTTCCGCTCCTCCTCTTGTCCTTCTCGAAGGGATCTCCATATCCTACCTCGCACTTGCACTCGAAGGAACCGTAATTGTTCACGCACTTTGCCTTTGGATTACAGTCGTTCAACTCGCTCTTCTCGCACTCGTTCACGTCTGTCGAACATTAATATACACATGCATTTTTATATGGGTCTTTTCATTCTATTTAGTATCCTGTTTCATGTACAATTAACCATTGACTTGAGACTATCCTAAAGGTGCAAGTTTTTACATTTTTATACATTAACTTAAGGTGGATTATAAAAACAATCTATGATTATTCGAATACTTATAAAAAAGACTAATATAAAAGGAAATAGGAATAATTAAAAAGTAATATTACCTGTTATAGCCGCGAGAGCACTAATCGGCCCTTCAACCCAAAGTTGAGACTTTCCAAAATTGTTCTTGTTCTTAGTTAAGGATTGTATGAGCTGTCGTTGGAGTTCTCTCTTGACTTGACTCGTGGGCCATGTGGGATTCTCTTCAATGAGAACTGTGGAATTGACCACAGCGTGTCGGCCGTCGAATCCAATGGCATCCAACTTGGATCCTACGAAGGCAGGACTCAAAGTCGTTTCACTCAGCGTGGAGTCGAACTAAATATTGAGATAGTTATAAATTAAATTAATTATTTTTAGTATTTACAGTTATTTCCTTGTTCGTCATCATAAAGTAAAATTTATGGATACAATGTATATGATTTAATATTGAAGTTAGCTCAAATTGACATACTGCAAGGATTGTTTCCCATTCAATTGATTGGTAAGTATCTGAATTTGGATTGAAGTAGTCAGCATTGTAGCCGAGCTTCTTGTCTCCAAGCTTGTCAAGTCTGAGAGAGACGACGAGAGAAACGACCGCTGAAACAATTAGGTGAATGTTGGTTCATATTTATGTCTTTCATTTCATACGAGAGTCAACTTTCGCTTGGGACAACTCCCATTGATAACGGGTAAATGAATTATATGACTTTTGTCTCATTCTTATACCTTTGCAAGGCTCTCTGTGTCTTCTTCGAGCGAAACCAGCTCTGCAGAGACATGAGCTGACACCACTTTCCGTCCTACAGATTTCGTGTTGTTCCGCATTACATGTCGAGTCGTCCCCCACAATACAAGTGTCAATCCTGACGGACGGAATGGAGGGTCGGCGGTTTGGTGGCCGGCGCACAATGTTCGCTGGCGCTTTGCTCGTGACTAGGCTGTCTCTGTTCGAAGACCCAATGTTCAGTGTGGTGGACACGGACTGAGTCTGCCGCGTTCCCCCAACGGGGAACGACGATTGTTGTTGCTGCTGCTGCTGAGGGAAATTGAGGAACGGACTCTTCTGAGTCACGGGGCTTGACGAGCTCGTCACCATTGGAGCTTGGCTCATGCTCACGGATCCCAAACCACTAGCAGTGTTCGGCTGGAGATTGAAATAAGTCCGCTTTCCGTCAATGGATACAAATTGCTGGTCGCCTCCGGGTTGAGTGATCACTTCGTCTTTTAGGTCAACTATAAGTAGTCAAAATTATCACGCAAATTAAACTCAAGATATTAAACCTTCAAATATATAAATAAATATGAGATAAGTTAAAAACCAATGAAAATAATATCAACCATTAACATCAACCATCACAAATAATAACAATCATCTCTAGCTATAATATAAATAAATCGTAAAATGTATAATAGCTAATATTTACTTTTTTCTAAGCAGCATTTTAATTATTTATTATAGTATTTATTAAGCGAGTGGTGAGCATTTTATAAAGACAATAAATATTTAATATGAGAGCAATAGTAAGATAATATTAAATGAATTGAATTATCGATAAAAACAAATGGTGTTGGTTGATTTTACCTGGAATTACAAATGGTTGTCCAGTAGCACCACCGGAACCTCCATAGTTTTGCTTGGCAGTGACGGTGATGTCAAAGATTTCTCCGATTTTCCCAGCAGATGAACCCTGCAAATCTCCAGCTGTAACAACTTCCACGCTCCCATACCCTTGTCCATTATTCGGAAGTTGAAGTTTCGGGTGTGGTAAATGATGCGGATTTTGAATCTTTGGCTGTTCAACTTGATTCGTAATCGTCGGAACGTTCTTCGAAGGGCTTCCCTCATGTATTACAATTCCAGGGCGAAGTGACGGAATTTGGGTGGCTTTTGCAACCGGTGGCATAAACGGACCATTGTCATTCCTATTGTTATTATTATATGACTGTCGGACTGCTCCGCCAGCACCATTCTGATAGCTCACTGGTTGTCTTGGAATATGACCCTGCTGAGACGGAACGAAGGCATGAATCTCCGTGTTCAGTGTTGAAGCATAAGTTGAGCTCATTAAGACTGCTGAGTCGACTGAGGTTGGACGAATGTCAAAAGCGGATGAAAACGAAGAAGAAGCCGAAGACTTTTGGGTCTCTGTGTAATCAAAGACAGTTTCCATTGACGAGCTTGTAGTTGTTGTGAAATATGACGATGAAGTGGAGGAGAAAGACGAGCTCGTAGTGGATTCATACACGAAAGTTGGCACCGTGTCTTCATATGTGGGCTCGAGCTTTACATGCTTTTTATTATTTCCATCAAAGCTACTTGTGTTGATCTCAGGAGACTCGTCGTTTTCCAAGCTATCGTCTTCAATTGGGTAACTCTGTTCTACCGGCCTGCCATACTGGCTCTTGTTGCTCGGACTCTGAGGAGGGGCATAGGAGGAGAACGAGTTGTGAAAGCCAACGTGATTGGGACTGGTGCCGAGGTTCGTGGGGGAAAGTGGAAGCGGCTCCTCCACTTCGCCAGAATCCGCTTCAACTGACGAGGACGAACCAGTGAAGATGTCTTGGCCATAAGAATCGTTCTTGATTCGCTCGTTGCTATTCCGAATGGCCTCGGCCGAAGATGGGCCGCTCATGGGGCTCAAAACATTCGGCTTCTCATTGCTCGCCCCGGTGTGAGGAATTTTGTTTTTATTATTAGGAACGTTGAATCCGCTGTGAGTGGTGAGGGGGATTGGGATGGGTGAATGACCACTGGTCACTTCTGGGTGAACTTGCATGAGGGGAAATGGCGGGCCGTATTTGGTCTGGCTTAAATTGAAGTCGCCGGTGAGGGCTTCGAGGGGAATGGCTTCGAATCCAGTTGGATTTGATCCCCCGGTTCCTTGAACAAGGTGTTTCATCCCTGACGGAGGACTCGAGGTGATCAAGGGAGGACCGCGGTTATTGATCCGATTCGGTTTAGCGGCTGGAGGAAAAAAGATGGGTTTGGTGGGATTGAAAAGATTGTAAGCTCCGGAAGGTTGCGGCTGTTGGGGTTGTTGTTGCTGCGGTGGTTGTTGCTGTTGATTTTGTCCAGGAGAAGCCGTTGGATTGTGAACTTTTCCTCCGAGCAATTTTACAATTCCGTCAATGATGTCTTGGACGTCTGGAGCGGCTTTTCTTGAGGTCGAGGGATCTGAGACTTCACTCTCATTTTGTGGTATTGTCCTCCCATCCCTGTTTGAGTCTTCGGGGAATCTGAATCCTTTCTTGTTTGTGATGAATGACACTTTCTCGGCCTCGACTGGGAAGGAGAGCCGTCGTGAAAGAGTTGATCCATTCAGACTCGTTGGGATTGTTTCGATTTTGTTTGGACGCTCTTCGGGCTCTTCGTTTCCAAAGGGCGAAAGAATTGCAGCTCTCCTGTCTAAATGATGTGATTCCCGGGATTGACTTTCACCTGTAAAAGAATTAATAGATTTTAATATAAGCGTCATTTGCAAAGATTTAAAATCTTTATAATATAAATAAACTTGAAAGACATTTTTAAAAATTGCAATGTTTTTCATTTTTTCTAAATAAGATTAAAAGATATTTTCTAAGAATAATGAGTAGTAATTGTGCATAAACTTTTAACAGTTTCTCGTATTTAATATTTGGTTACAAGAATTCAACAAATGGTAAGCCTATTGTTGAAACTCAAACTTTGTTTATAATTCCTATTTAATTTTTTGTCTTATTTAGTCGAACAATTCGTGCGTTTAGCTAAACAATGAATTCACCTAATTAAAGAAGGATAACTTCCAACAATCTGAGTGTAATTTGAGATGAGTTGATGCTTCATAAACTTTTCATGGTGAGACGTAAACATGTGTGAGTAACCTGAGAGTGGGTAAGTGGATGAGTGAACTGAGTGGGTCAGATGGAACTCCAAGATTTATTCACGTCTGTTATGAAACGGAAATGAGATGGTGAGGTAACGGAATGGTCAATCCACGAGCCCTTGCTAATCTCTTTTTCATTACGACTTATTTACTCGCAACGGAGACCCAAATGGAGAAATGAAATAGTGAAAACTTTTATTCGCACAATCATCAACTTGGCAAATTAACTCTTATACTTCTCTTTTATGTCCTCAATTTTCCTACGCACTATACTTGACACTTAACTCTCAGCTATCTGTCAGCTCGACACAATATAAAAACTTCCACGATATACTATAACTATACACATGATGTGAATCTATGAGCATTCTAAAGATCTCTTTTTGGGCCAAAAAAGACAAGATGAATGAAAAGAAAAATCGTGTGTATTTTAAAAGTTCCTTTATTTCATTTTATTTACCACACTATACAACAATTACGAACTTGTAGAAATAAGTATGCCTTATTCTGTCCTAAAATAAGCTTTTTGTAACTCAAAAGATGTTTCTATTGTTTAAGCTTTTGAATAAGCAAGTGTTTATAGGAGAATTGTATGTATTATTGTCTGTATAAGGCAAAGGAAGAGACATTTCTAACAATATGACCACGTGAGAGTATTAAATTATATAGCCTTTGGTGCTTTCTCATTTTTCTGAGAATTTGAAGTAATAATGTCAAGTTTAAAAAACGGATTCCCTCCCATCTGGTTCATTAATTTAATTAACTGCACATGTATAAAATGGGAATAAATAGGACTTAAGCCTGGAAGGATTCTCGAGTTGAGTATCATATATTTTTGTAATTTGTTTGATTATTTCGCTTGAGCAGTGATGTTGATGAAAAATATTATTTTTTCCACACACGCACGTGAAAGAAGAAGGCCCGTTCTTCACACAAATTAAATCGGATTGAAAGAACGGAAGAACATATTCCTTCCTCAAAGTGACAGTAGTGGATGGAATTTTGCAATAGTGTTTCCCACTCAAGTGAAACCTTTAATCATAATAAGTAAGATCCTCACATTTAAACCTTCTCTTCTAATTCGACGATTACAAGGTGATTCACGGAGTCATAATTCCATAAGTACCGTTTGGTACTTAATAATACACCTTGCGCAGATTACTTATTGGCAATTTCTTTCGCCTTTAATATGATAAATTATTTGAATGGGTCTTATACTTGTAAGCATATTTAAAGTACCAATACTTAAGACATTATATAATACATAAGTATGACACTAGCCATGATGATCCTGAAGATCGAAATTTAAAAGTCGTGTAGCAGTTAACTGTTTTATAAAATTTCTTAACGCACTTTCAACAACCACGCAATTCAAATTCTATTATATTATCAATTTTCAAAAAAAGATAAAAGATTCATTAATTTCAATTCAGTCTGAGAGATCGTTACAATAACTGTTGACCATTCCGTTCAACGCCTTTCAGACACTCATATAAAAATTATAAAGGAAATCCTTCCTTGATTCCCAATTTTGGTCAATCCAAATGCCTTTTTAATCATACAATTAGATACTCCACAGATCCAATTAAAATAGCACAGTAGCTTCCATTCGTCTCGGTACTCCCAACCAAATCTCAATTCATTCACCCAGAAGAAAAACTCAGAAATCACCTTCAGAGAAAATGAATGAGAATCTTTCAACCGTTCTCCGATCCCCTGATGACTTTTTTCACTATCAAATTAAACCCAAGTTATACCATAAGAATGATCAATACAGGATGCAGTGTAGTGCTATTGTCATATATTATAAAACTTCCTCGAATTTCTCACTCATCCTGTTCACCAAAAACCTTCGGAATCCTCAAATGCCAATACGTGAAATGATCAAACCGTAAGTACTGTTTGAACTAACTTGGAACAATAAATCCCAACTCCCAGACCTTCATGTCAAATAATTGAAGGGAATGGCCAATAGAAAAGTTTATTGTTTTTTGAGTCAACGGAATCGAGAGTATTAAACCCTTAAATCAAGTCCAAGAGCGGTTTAATATAAGGACCTTTCCTGAACCTCCCCCTCGTAAAATTCTTAATTAGCCTTCACTTCACTCGAACACAAAGTATTTCATTCGCTTATCCCAATATGCTTCGTATTCATTCTTGATCCGACTTGGTCTTCAAAGTCTTCATTTATTTTGTAGCTCATTTAATGAATTTAACATTCCAAATGCATTGAAAGTTTTTCATGCCACACGTAAATTTGATATTCCGTTCGTTTCGGTACATTAAAATCCATCTTAATTAATATCTTAGTAAGTTGAAGTTTTTATATAAAGCATAGGTATGATTGTCTTTAGGCCAAAAAGTCATTATTAATTTTGATTGAGATATTAAAAATATCTTTATCCAGAAAGTTTTTAACTTCGCATCAACTTCAAAACGAACTAATAATTAAACTAATCAGAAGACTTTGCATAAGACAATTAAAGGTTCAGAGTATTAGAATCTTTTAAATCACCTTTCTTAATGATGTTTAACATCCTAAAAATGATATAAAATTCAACGACTAATTAACTCATTAATCTTCCAAAATTCATTAAAGCAGCTTCTTAAAATCACCAATTTTCGTATACTTACGTTAGTACCTTTGTAAAAGCAATGAAAGCATTGCATCTTTGAATTAAATCAACAAAATTAACATTACAGTTCAAGAACCATTCGATGTAAAATACTAAGAATCTCCATTAGGATTAAGAAATCAAATAGCAGAGTAAGCAAAATGCTAAACATGTCAGAGAACGGTAAGGTTCTCTACAAAGAATATGTCTTGTGTATGCATTCCAAATGTTTGGTTGTGCATTCAAATGTAAAGGTATGGCGAATTGGGATTAAACTCATATTGTATAAACCGTGATGCATTTTGATTTTTTGTCTAAGCGAGTCTAAGCTATTTCTCATGTAGAAAGATACTTTACATATTGACACTTATATTTGTGTATCAAATGTAAAGGTATTTGACTATTTCAGCACATTTGTCTAATGAAGGAGTATTGAGAATCGGTGTCCAGAACGGTAAATATATTTCTGTCATTTGCATTTTGGTAAATGATGGAGTGTACCTTGAGAAACGAGTAATAAATTCAAGGGAAACATTCCATAATTTCCTCCAAAGCCTACAAATCTTTTAAGAAAATAAATGCATAAAATTCTGGTCAAATCCCCACGAGGGGATAAGAATTGCCATTTGTTCGAGTCTCGTTGAACTTGAATGGGATTCTACTGAGTTCTCCTTTGTATCTCACGAGGGACAAACGAGTGAATAGGAAGTTTGAACAATCATCATCCTCGAGTCCCAGTCACTCATCAGGGAAATACAATGAGGGAAATTAGAGCTCTCCGCTTCGTCTCCTCCACCCAAGAAGTCCTCCCAGACTTCATTTTTCCTTACCTTTGAATTCACCCTTACTTATGGAAGCCCAGGATTTCAAATAGGTCCACTTTGTTCAGCCACTCCTCCAAATTGTTCCAATTTGGCGAGAATTGAGAATTCATAGCTCTCGAGACCACAAGACTCAATGGGAGAGAATTGAGGAGTCTCCGCCGGAACAGCCTCACTTTTACAACACACAGCTCTAGATCTCCGCTCCCAAAACTAGGGTTTTCGACTTAAACCTTTCCTCAATTTTGAGTGGAAAAAATTGCAAGCTCTTTACCATTTTAGACCCCTTTCTTCCCTATTGTTAGAATTTAGAATCTTATTATTATATAGGTACGTTCTCTCACAAGAATATTTTTTTTGTAATGCAAGCAATATGGTATATGCGAATTTACTCACAAAACTTTCAACTACACGACTTCTATCAAACTTGCTGACGTTACGCTAGGTGTATAATGCAATTTATGTACCATTCAGCATACTTTTACATACAAATGCACTTCGGACCAATTTGAATTATTTTCTGTACTAGGAATACTTATGTTTTTCAGTAGTAGGACATAAGAAAACTTTAGATGACGGATGAAAAGAACGTTCAACATTCTTAATAAATGCCACACTATCTCAAGACATTTAATATTCCATTTAACATTTGCCTTAAGTACAATTTCTGTATTCTAGCTAATGCATAAATATTCAATCTAGCATTTTAAAAAGAGCCAGTATAATAGATATATTATTTGGAATACTTTCCTAAACATTTGTAATACATTCACAGCTACAAAAAGTTATTCAACTGATATTGTTGACACGCAACTTTGAAATATCATTTGTTCTACATGATTTAAAACAATAGATTATAGTTTATTCTGTGTATTTAAATCTTTGTTGAAGGTGTTTAGCTAAGTAGAAAGCTGTGAAGAGAATGTACTTATAGTTCGAGTGAAATGAAATGTGAGGAAGTATGGTCTAAGACCGGTTATAATGTCTCGGGTTAATCTATGAATAATTTGGAGAATACTCGAGTTGTGACATTCCTTTGTGAGGTATCGCAGTCATATGACAAACAAGAAAGCGTGGTTTCCTATATCCAATCTAAATACAAGGAGAGTCAATGGATGATTAATAAGGGTTGAGAGGGGAAAGGAATAACGTGAGCCTGCCTTAACCTTCGAATATGAGCCCATACCCAATGTATGTAATATGGAATGTAATTGGAAGGAGTTGGTCAGGTTGAACTACTTGAACTCTCACAAAAAAACCCTTTTAGTTTCAATGTTGTAACACAATGAAAGTTCCCACAGTTCATTCCACCAACAAATCAGCCCACGCAGGAGATTCTGCATGTTCTTTCATACAAGTGCGTCTTTTCCGCCTCATCCCGCACTATCTCCTCTCATTCACTTTTTCACGTCAATGTTCAACTGTTTAAATTAATTAAACTTGGGAATCACCACATTACTTTTCATTCAGGATAAACAGCCTTTGATACGCGTTATTTAATGAACAAAGGACTAATGAGAATGACCCAAGCTGTCATATAGTAATAAAGCTCTCTGATTCAACGCGATTAGTTTTCTTTTCAATTAAAGTTTTATGTGAAGGTGTTCAAGCAGTAAATAGATTTCTTCAAAATCGTATTTACATGTAACTTCTCATCTTGACAATGAAGTTTAGTCTGGGAATCTCATTAAATTATCTCATTTGTAGTAAACTTTTATATGTAAAAGATGAGCCCGCAGAATTAGCATATTTTTTAAACCAGAAATAATCCATCTGACCTGCAAAGATCTTTATTTAAATAATTACCATTAGCATACATAATTCCTCACCGTATCTTCCTGTTAGAATGAACAATGGGAGAAACATTCTTGTTTAAATTAGAATTGTAAAAAACGAAGATTTATGCTCCTTCCAACTTGTAAATCACTTTATGTATTAATCATTGTTAGCTTTCAATCCTTTGTCTTGTCGAGATTGCGGGGTTAAATAAAACGGATTAATTTGGTTGTGTGAAGGTAATGACTCAATCGAGTTATGAGAGATGAATTGTTCCCATTGCTCGGTGAGGAGGAATGTGGAGCAGAGGAAGATGTATGAAATGAGAAGCCTGAGTATTAAATCAAGAACTTTATCTGTTTATTATGGCCGGCTGGGGAAGCGTACAAGTATCTGTACTTGTATGGTGTACGTAGTATTCCAAATGTAAGGAGTGAAGGTTTATATAAGGAAGGTGACTAGTGTGTGTGTATAAATAAAGGGGCTGGAAGGGCTGAAGCTTGAAATTAGCCATCGGGAGGAAGAACCGTTTTGAGGTCAGGGAGTAACGGGATTTGCATGAGCGAGTGGAGAGGCTTAAAAGCACGGAGCCTTCTGCCGCCCGCCGTCATGGCGAAGAAGCATGTTAGTCAGGAATTCAAGACGCTCATTGTCACCTGCATTTCCATCAAATGCACTTCCCCAAGTCTCGGATCTTTCTTCGCTCATTACCCATTCACTTCCTCCACATACTCGACACACTCAAGCGGTGAAGTATATAGGGAAGTCAAAGGGCCCTTTTGACATTCAAATACACTATGGGATAATATACAATTTACCTTTTCATATTTCTATATAGCCTTCCATACCAAGCTATTGTGTATGGTCTGGTATAAAGTGCTCATAAATGGCTATTCTTACCAATGCAAATCCTATAATATTGTATTGAAATTCACAATGGAACATCTTTAATACCTGAATCCTAATAGGCTTAACTATTAAGCATTATTCCTAAAGTAGGTAATGGAAGGGTCTTGTGCATTTGATTGTTATAGCTCAAACCCAAAGGCATATTATGAGGGGAAATGGCAATGGTGCAGCAAGGGATAAAGAATGTGCATTCGGGAAACTCAATTTTTTGCTCTTTTAAACCCTATGAGACACGACACTTGTCCGAAAATTAGCTAAGAGAGATAAAATGAATCCTTTTGTAATTTTTCCCCTCCAAAACTCATTTCATTGTTAATGACCGAACTTGGAGAACTGACATTAAATTAGAAATGAGAAGTTTCGCATTTTTGCCTGCATGCCATTAAGGTGTCTCTTGTTTGAAGAAACAGAGTTGTGAGATTTTAATTCGATTTGTCTTAGCAGGGCTGCCCAATTTTTTTCGTCTCAACCCCCATTTGGATTGTTCTGTCACGATTAGATGGAATTACTCGCTTTGCGACTCTCAACTTTTTTATTCCCCATTTTTGAATGGCGACATAACGAAAAAGACATGCATGAACTTGCATATAAACTCGCATTCATCAAATTATAAACTACAGCCAAGAAAACTAACAAGTGTACCAAAATCTGATATAAATTAAATACATCTTGAGCAAAATCTAATGATATTTAACTTACCAAATATGCCATTATAGTAAATAATGCCATAGTCCACATGCATGCAAAAGCATATGAAAGTTTAAGGAAAAATAAGCGTGTTTGTAGGAACTTTTGTACTTATTGTCCGGATGTAATTGTCCTTAATATAATGCAAGGGGACACTTGATGGTCTATTGTCTTTGCCATTGTTGAACATGTTCTAGTAAAGGTGAAGAATGTAAACTTCCTTTATGGGACAAAAAATGGCGGAGAGTTCCTCATGAGGCTCCAAGACTGTTCTGCACGAGAGCCGGTTCAAAGAGTACCGAGAAACGATTTTAAACAGAAGAACGGAGAAAATGTCTCCCAGCACTCTCATCAGAGACCCATATATAATACACGTCTAATGTAATGTAGGAGAAGACGCGAGAAGGTGGAGTAATAAGAGTCAAGTACAGTAAATCGGGGATTAGCTCATTTGGTGGTAAGCGGACAAACAAAGAGTTTGCCATGGGCCAAACAATGAGATACGGCTACATAAATCCTCTCAACGGACACTGTCCATCCTCCTTCGTCAAATCCTCATCGAGAGAAATATTCCCACAATCCTATTATGGAACTCACATTATCAATGAGATTCATTCAATGATTTCACATTTTTTCTTCACATTTCCTATACCATATAAATATACATTACACGGATGTTCAATGCTTTTATCCTTTTGTGACAATCTTCATGAAGAATTGGCTAGTGGGGCGTATGACTTAACAATTTTTTGCTCGGGTGCAAAAAAAAACTTTTAAATCAATTAAGAAATAATCGGAAATCATAATAGATTTAAAGTATCGCTTGAGGACATAATTATTAATTATTCAATTCTCAAGTACATGACCGATATTAACATATTAATGAGGTTTTCAATAAATTAAATATTTTTTTAATGTTTGAAAAATTTGTTATTTACAGTTTGTTTAGGATTCTTCTCGGTTAATTTGCCAGTCACTCTTCAACAACTAAATCTTACATTAATTATTAATTATAATGTCTACTATTTCTATAAAAATCAGTATAATGACAATAATGAGCATTTATCTAGATGAATGATTCATGAGAAAGTAATTACAAAGTTGAAAGTTGTTCATCAAAGAAGGCAATTGAGAGCGAACCGCCGACATCCTCACTCTCTCAAATTTCATTTAAGGGAAATGAGAATAGACTAATGGAAGGAGAAGCGGGTCAAAACTTCCCTCTGTCTCTCCGTTTAATTCTTAGGAATATTGGCGAAATGCAATTGAGACCTTGTGAAACTATGGTCCTTACACCTTGGAAAAATACTAATAACACTAATAAGAATGGAAGGGTGGGTGTGTGGAATGAAGCCATCAGTGTTTAGATTATAATTACGAATCAAATCCAAAGTCTCGGACGCGTTGAGATGATCCTCTCTTATAAGCATTATTCTTGGCCATTATCTTCCATTTCTTTGTTTGAGCTCGAATTTGCAAGTTGGGTTTTTTCCCATTATTCCCATTATATGATATGAAACCTACCTGTTGAATATACTGACTTGTACTTGCCGACTCAAGATAAAGGACGGCGACGGGTTGGAATGGAAATTGAGATTTTCGGTAGAATGAAAGGAAGAAGCATGCGGAGATCTAAAGATCTTGTCTAGGTACATTTCATAGCATAGCATATTCGTCTATGCTAATGCTATACATTATGATGTCGGATAGATAATATGGGTAATATATAAAGGAAGCCGAGGAACCTTTTATTATAATCCTATTTGCTACAATTGCAATTTGGCCCGGATGATGATAATGAGACGTTGGAGTGAAATTACTCTCTTCCACACCAAACTCGAAGAAGGGATGAGAATCAACTTTTGCCATTTCTTTTTACATCCAATTGAGGAGATTTGTGAAGATTGCATGGACTTTCTAGTGAGGCCAGCGACTGGCCGAGCGCCGAGGCTTCACCTTAACCTTCAGCCGAGTGGAATCGCCAGACGCCTTCCCACCACACAAGGAACATTAAAGAGAAATCGATCTATTTATCATTCAAGAACTTTTCCTAAAATACCAGACATCGCGATCCTCATCCTTTTTCATACACGTGTTATATGAATGATGTATGACCATGAAATAATCTTCTCTTTTCATAGAAAGTGAATTAAGGAAGAAACTTCGTTTTTAACTTAAACCAAATCAAAAGGAACTTTTTTCTAAGGATATCTTTTGTATTGCATTTGTATATTTCAAATAGGAATAAATGTTCTGCCAAATATTGCAAATTTTTTAAATGGAGTTCGAATATTTTTTAATTACAATTATTAAGCTACCCAAACCTCAATGTTTAGGATAAGTCAAGTGTTTAAAATTTTAAACTACTTTTTTATTTTCTTGAAATACTTGGTAAAGTGCATTGAAATGATTATTGTAGCATATCACTATAATAGTATGTATCATATTGAAGGCAAAACTTTAAAAAACCAAGTTTATAATTTTATATTTAATCATAATATTATACGGAACAAATTATGAGAGGTGGTGAATTTTGAGTTCATCTTAAAATCTTCAAGTCATTCCTAAATTATGCATCCTATAATTTACCTCAAACAATGCTAATAACATACGATCATGAAAATGGTATTTTGAATTTCACTGATACATCTCTTATATGAGAAGAAGACTAAATGAAATTTATAAAGCTTAATTAAACTCCATTTAAATAAACGGTTCTTGAGAAATCTCAAAAGTTCCGCTAAACCTTTCTTCTCTTTACTTTATTAGTGCAACTATAACTTTTGTTTTTCGATTTGAAGTCGTAAAATGATTTAACTTTGCATATTTTATAAATGATGAATTCCCTTCTTATTTTCATCATGCAAAAGTTAACCGCATAGCAGATTTCACAGCCGTCCAATAAATAACATATACAATCTCTACGTTTGAAACGAGAAGGCATCTCGTGAACTCTCAAAATCTTTTTCTTTCTCATCTCTTCTAACAAACTTCTTTGTTTCATGAATATTTTTAAATCTTGTCTCCATATCTCTTAATACGTTGAACTCTCTCCCTATATATCCAATTTCTCGGATTAAAAATGTAAATTCCCATGTAAGATTATATGGGATGTAAATTCATTAAAGTGAATACATAATTTCTCAAGGAAATGTCCATTTAAATTCTTTCGCTACAACACTCTAACTATTTAAACCCAAGATACAGTCAGACAGTCTATGAAGAAATGACGCTTAGCATGTCTAAATGCTAAATTCCTCATTGTTCAACCAAGAGACTCAGCGTTGGTTGCGAATGATTTGATTAAAAGAAAACAAAAGAGATTTCTCGAACTCTTAAGGTCTGTTGACCTCAGGTCTGAGTTTAAGTGACACGAGAGAGAGAGGAATCTTTTTCCCATAATGTCCCATGAGTTCTCACTCCAATCCCGAGATGAATGAGTGAACTACCTTGGCTAAAAGAAGACCTTAACACTTTAGAGACTCGGAACCTTGTTGAATTCCTCCTTTTACGACATCATTAAACTTCCATTCACCTCTTTGGGATCGGAAGCTTCCATTATTATCTTTTCATGAAGGAAACCTTTAGGTCTTTACACCCTCACGAGACGATGAACACTGCACTGGTCAAACCCATCATTTCCTCCAATACTTCTTTAAAGTTCTCCGACTTCTCAACGCCAACAATTCACTCTGGAGTCAGTAACGAGCAAAAAAATCTATACCTGCTTCCTCTCGCTCAGTCCCAATCGGCAAAAATCTCATTTGGATCCCAAGATCAATATATAATAAACCATTGTTGGTCAATTTCTTAATACCATCAACCCATGATTTATATTATGAGTTTAAATATATTTACCAAAAATCTCATTAATTTGTTCTTTTAAGCCTCACAATGAACTTGGTAATGTCGGTAAAAGTCCATGAGAGGAGACATGAGAAACTCTTCTAACTGTTATTGGAAAATACCTTACAAACTCATTTCAACGTGTTGTAATTCTATTAAAGCTGTTTACAATGAAAAACAAAAGGCAAGTAAAAAAAGGCTTCAAATTGAAGCGGAGTGAAACTGGCGTGATCTTCCACATATGATCATCATCTCTTTGTTTGAGAACAAGTCTCTTATCATGAACAGAGAAGACAGTTGAAGAGTTATATATAAAATCTCCCACTGATTAAGAAATCTCTCTTCACTTCGTATATTCACAATGAAGACTTTTTATTATGATCTCCTAAACCAATATTGAAGGTAAGCCTAA
Organism: Neelides sp. FZ-2019; assembly: GCA_009869795.1. Lineage (NCBI taxonomy): Eukaryota > Metazoa > Arthropoda > Collembola > Neelipleona > Neelidae > Neelides > Neelides sp. FZ-2019. Next base: position 22,723 of record VJMY01000246.1, read on the forward strand.
TTAATACAATATAACTTAACTACTTTCTCGCGGAGCAGGTGCCAATTCAAGGGGATCAATTGGAAAAAAGAACATAAGGGTGCGGGAAATACATAATAAAAAGAACACGTTTGATATGTAAAACGGGAGGAATGAAATTGCAAATTAAGACAGTATAATACACTACTAGGGTCTAAGCCATTAACTTTGAAAAAGCTTATTCACATATAGGCTAAACACCTGTTTGCTGTTTCCCTCATCTTGATGCAAAAGGAATAAATAAATAAGGTAGGGCGGAGGGCCAACGGTGAATCTGAGGATGAGCTTTATTGTGTTAAGAAAGAAAGAGGAGAGCAAGTGGGGAATCGGAAGAGATTTGGTAAATAAATTAAAAGATGAGGAGGGCAGGAAGCTGGTAATTATAATTTATGGAGAGAATGAGAAGCCATGGAATGGGGAAGAGAGTGGACAGATGAGTTTCTGGAGATGTGGAAGGAACGGACGTTGACTCCTCTGCCCATCATGACTCGCAGGTTCCCCACAGATCAAATGTGTGTGAGGATGTGTGTGACTCGTCTTTGTAATCTATCCCTATATCTTCACCACAACCTCATAACAAATGAATGGGAAGATCAGTATCATGTAATAAGTAATATGATCTTTATAAGAGACGATCCTCTCCTTTGAATCTCGACTTCCCCGGTTAGCCCAACTTGTGGGAGATGATACGAAAGAATTGCAAGCATCGTTTCTTTATCGTGTAAAACCTCTCAGGCCTGTTTTTCATTAGGTGGACTATTGGAACTTATTAAGGTTTAATCTCAGGAATTTTCCCTGCTCTTGGCTAACCAAATACACTTTGACTTTATGTCCACACGACTCAAGTACTCTTACAATCCGGCCTAGTTCGCATTCTTAAGCTACATTTAATTTTTATGGATTTGACTCTTATTCATTCCCAGGAACTTCTATTTATAACATTACTACTTTTTGAAACATTTCTTTCCCCTTTTAATGAGATTCATTTTGTAATAATAAAAACTTCATTTTCTATTTATTAAGTAATTGTAAATATAAGGAAATCCATCATCATTTATTTTGTATGCACACACAATCTCCGTTCGTTTGTTTTATTTGGTTTGTGAGAAGAAAATTGCATTATGCGATTTAATGACACTAAAATTAAAATACCATATTGTTTACAATAGGATTATCATGAAAATTACGTAGATTGTAATATAAAACGGCAAACTGGTAATTTATTAAATTATATAGGCATGTATCCATTAACATATCATCATATCAACTTCATCATAACATGCATACATGTCCTTATGTCATATTTTGTAAATATGATTTCTATATGCTAGGCCGGCTAATGAATTTTAAAACAATTACCTGACTTGAATCTATTTATACAAAGAGATTATAAAAGTAAATTTACGCATACTTAATTACAGAAAATAATTGATCCAACATCATAAAAAGCCTAATGAGAACTTGGCTTACCGTTTTGGAAATCTTGAGCAAATGCGTGATTGGCGAGTAAATTAGCAAAGAGGCAAATGAGCGGAAGGAGATGGAGAGGTTGAAGGGAGAGAAGAGAACCGAAGATCCCGGGTTCATTCCCACTCCCCTTGCTTTTCCGTCTTCTGGAGGATTTGAGCCACATGGCGAACCACCGAATCACTCCAACGTGTTTTTCACCTTCTCAACTAAACTTTTCTCTCAGCAATGTCATTATTAATAAATAGTAAATAGCACTACTTGGATTGATTGAATTCCTTTTGTCGTATTTTCCTGTCACATAATATAATAATAAATTGTTTTATTAAACTTTAATTAGTTCTTTTAATAGAGTACGTGGCACTGACTTTGAATGTAAAATGTAAAATTATTAAAAATTTTTAATAATTTGAAATAAATAAAGATAATTTCTTGAGTTTTCTTATTCGAGTGTGTGATGACTCGGGAGTAAAAACACTTTTTTTTGTTAAAAGTGCAGTGTGTAGGAAGAACGAGGGATTGAGCACGGAGGACGCAAGAGAGTTCAATCCACTTTGAGATGCTGATGAGAAGGAAGGTAATTGGAGACTGAGGACGGTTGAGTTCCTCGGCTCCTCTCGATCCTTTCCTTGGTTCGATGAGTCTCGGCAGGTACAGGTAGGGAAAAGAAACAGACGTTCCTGACTCCCACTCACCCAAAGGGATTTCATTGAGGTTTTCTCTACCTCACTCTTATTATCACATTTGAGCTCAATTCCAATTTGAAAATTGAAAATTTTATTCACTTGGAACACCTTCAAGAAGAAGAATATTGTCATACATAAATGTAGCTTTTATTCACATTCACGCCATGAATCCATATTTAAATTGACCATTCGGAGCGACCATGGCTAATTGAAACATAAAGTATTGTTCAAAGAATCTTTCAATTCTTATTTATTCTTCATCATTGCCTTTACCATCATCATCATGAACATCTATAAGGATTGGTTATCTCAATAGAACATCTAATATCGTGAAACATTCAAAAGTTCTGCTTCTCAGCATTACTTTTTTCTTACGCATTCATAAATGTCGCAAATTATCTTATTATCTTTGTAAAGTATTTCACGATGATTGCCATTTAAGCAATGTCATTTACACTGCCACTGCTTTCATACAGAATAGGTAATACTCCATTTGAACTCAGATTTGAGTAATAAAGGAATTTCAAATGAATTTCCAAATGAACCTTATTTTATTCTTTTACCTTTGAGAGAGATTCTTAGGTAAGTGTAATAGGAATATTTAAATATTCTTCTGTGAATGTACTTGTGGCTTTCTAACCGACTCATTTCCAGATGATTGGAAGTTTCATGTGCCATTGAAAGCCCATTGGTTTCGCTCAATTTCATCAACTAATTGACTCCTAGAAGGATACAATTCCATATTATTTCCATGTGTGGATCCTCCGTCACAATGAATGACCACTTGAGCTCAACTATCACATTGATCCTCTTCTTCTTATAAGGACGGTCATTTACTTCATTATTATTCTCCTTATTCTTTTCCTATTTTTCTATACGTGTAATAATCTAACAATACTAAATGCAAGACGATAGATCTAATCCCAAGTAAGGATTTCCTTTTTCAATGCTCAGAGGAGTAGTGAAGTGTGTTTTTAATAGAATAATAATATACCTGAGAGCACAATGAGTAAGATTAGAGAAGTTCAGAGACACTTTCTTGTTTTTTGGGCATAGTTGGGGAATTTGGAATGCGAACGTGGATGCGTCAGTGGAGGCGGGAGAGCCCTACATCTCACATCCGTCTTGAAGAGAAAGAGAGAGTCCTGCATCCTATATGAATTGCAAATTATGACATATTGTTTCTCCCTTCGCTTACACACCCTTCTATTCATTCGACATGATGGGAGTTGAGAACATCTTTATAGTTGACACATGCATGTGCATTAGCTCTTTAAATACATGAACTCTACTGGTGTTATTTCCCCTACTTATTATTCTCTTGAACATAATAAACCACTCAAGCTATTCCCTCATTATTAAAGGGTTAAACGATGTTCAAAATAATACCTTAATGTCAATCTCATAATCTTAAAAATGTTCTCCATTCAATTTAACTCTTTTCTGCAATTAGTTTATAATAGAATTCTTATATGTACAAGAGAACAACTCCCTTTAAATAGAAACTTTCTATCTTAACTGTTGTTCTTTCCATTATGAGCATGTTGACTCTTTGTTTTACACGAATACACATGAATTAATATGGTATGCACTTAATACTACAAATTACAATCATTTGTTATGTTCGAGGACTTGCACATTTTCTCATTTTTATTCTAAGAAAATTGTAAAATAGGAAGTGAAGTTTTTCCTTCTTGGGTGTAATATATGAAAACTCATCATTGCGCATTGTAAACTGCAACAGCTCTAAATAATAATAATAATAATGATGGTTTAAGCTTCACAATTCCAACGTGAAACTATTTTTCTCACAATTTGCATTACCTTTTATCACGCCTATTTTTCAAAATCATTTCTTTGGATGTGAGACGCGTAAAAAGTGGAAGTAACTCTTTAGCATTCGTTGTCTGTATTGTACACACACTTTCACAATGTAGTATATGGGGATTTCAATAATTGAGAATACGGAAATGAAGAGCTCCGCATCAAATTCATAATGTCCGTGCAAAAGCCGTGTAGCTGAATTTGTAATAAATTCAATGTGAACAAACAAGGACATTCAAAAATGCTCTTTTAATGCCCTGTTGCTTGATTACCTGCATATATGCGAGCTTGATGTTGATGAGATATAACGTACACTTACGCGCGTTAGTTAGAGTGTATAAAGGATAAAATGGGGAGTCTGTGACGATTAGGTGATTTTGGAAGGTAAGTGAACTGTGCGAGCAATGCGAGGACTCCTCTTGAGAATTCCCATCACGAGAAGGAATAGGAAAAAGATCCCCTGGTCCTTCTGTGAGCGAGCAAAGCGGCGACGATGAGTTTGGCATATAATCTCCTTCATCCTGCTTCCGCAACGACCCGAGGATCTTCTTAATTCTCTAATTCGCGACACGGGAGTTGATGATCATTATTATAATTCCCTATCTCGATTTGAAGTGAGAAGGAGGAAATAATTCAAGCATTTGAGTTCAAAGATCGCCGAAGCTCCTTTTCCCATTACGAAGAAGAAATTGTGTACTACGTGAAAGAAAAGAGGCGGTTGCGTCAAAAGAGAATTAAGGATTAAGACTGGAATTAAGATGAGAGGAAATGAATGCGAACAGTTCTTTGCGGCTTCTTCAGCGTCCGTGTCCGCCTCGGCAATGCTTAACTACACACACATACACACAGAGATTCCATTTAACTACAATACACCCTTTTGGTAAACTAATAGCACATTCTTGTATGAAATGTTATTGTAAGAAAACCTATTAATGACTTCATTTATATATTGAATCTATTGAACAGAATCTCAAGTTTTTGGTACGTTTATTGAAAAAGCCACCGCATGCTGACAAGTAAATACATAAGAACTTGAGGAGAAGGCATCGTATAAAAAGATGTGAATTGGGAATAAATATCTTAAGCGATGGTGATGGAGGAAACTGTTAAACTTGGTGGTTTCATCTTAAATCATTTGTTCTTCATGGCGTAATAAGGTCCTTCTTTTAGAGATTGGATTTCCTCACATTTATCACTTTTACAAATAATGCTCCATTTGAATCCAAAGATGTAAAAGATGAGAAGAGAAACACAATGGAGGGAATGGGAGATTCCGTTCTTTGCTCTATTATGCTCTGTTCAATGGCTGCTTACACATATTTCATTTTAATTTGGGTGAATTGAAGAAAATGGCAAGAAGCGTCGGTGAAGTTTCCAAAGCTCTGAACGACGAATCTTTAGAAAGTTCATCCAAAGGGTTAAAAGCGCTGGGTTGAATGATGAGTCTGCGAAGAGGATCATAGAGAAGAATAGGAAGGAAATGAGACGAGATGCATGCATGTATTATCCACTTGAAGGAATTGGGTTGTTCAGATGCCCTGCGAGAGGATGAGAGATGAAGACGTATGGATTCAAGACGACGACACGTTGGGAACAGAGTGTGAAAGATCGAAGGGTGAGCTCGTGAATGGAGTACAGTTACGTACTTAAGCCCAGCAAATGTGTTGAGTCAATGTGTATGGGCGAGAAATCTTTTAATGAAATCAAAGGTGCGGTGTGGGAATCCAAATGAGCTCACACATACCCATACTATACGGATGGAGTTAAAAGATTTAATTAGAGATTCCCTTGTTATCTCTCGAGTCAAAAGAAGAGTCTGGCTGAGAGCTAGGTCAGGATGGCAGGAAACTAAGACAGGTGCTAATAATAATACAAGGGACGCTTGTTGCATAAAAGTTCACCAGTGTCCCATATTATGCAAGGGAGTTATGAGATGCTAGCTGTCAAACTTTAGTCAAGGATTATGATTAGTCAACATGCCAAGTCAAGACCATTGACTGTAGAGTACTTACATAAAAGGATGGTTAAATAGAGAAATATGGACTTTTTTAGTGTTTACACATTTGTTCACGTTTATTGTATAGTTATTTTTACATCATCTTCATTATTCAATCATCAGATTGGTCTTAACCTCAAAATAATAATTAAACAAGAAACGCTTAACATTAATACGACGGTATAAGGTCTTATTATTCAGCTTCGTTAATAACAGTGCATTTGAATCAAAATATTTAAAAAAATATCTTTTTATATAAATAGGTTTGCGCTTTGCTATAATAAACTTTTATGTAAAACGAGAAACTTGTATCTTTAATGTAGAATATTTATCAAGTCTATTAAAACTGAACATTTTTTTATAAAATAGGATAACTCTGGGCAGATAAATTAAAGAAAACAAATTAAAATAAGTTATAACATCAGAAAAACGCAAAAACCGTAAATAAAATAAATTCTTAAATGTAATATTGAATAAACAAAATAAAAGTATCATTAATCTTACTCAGAACCTTTCTGATATTTAGTCGCTTTCCTTGAAACAGATAAACCGAAAAATTGATAATATTGTAATTTGCATATTCGACTTAATGCAAAACACTTTAGCTTATAACAAATGAATTATTTTGGAAAAATAGTTCGTCTTCAAAGATACTATGATCATTGGATGGAGGAGGAACTGAAATTCCCTTTGATGGCCTTTGAGGCGGTGATGGCGGTGAGGGTCTGATACGGACGAATTCGGGTTTCTGATAATCAATGAGGTTGGGTTCCCAATCTCTTGGCTTGGGTAGTTCAACTATTCTTTCAAACTCATCCAACAGTTTTTTCTCAAGATCCTCTCTCACAGCTTCGGAGGTTTCCAATAAACAGAGATCTTTAAAGGTCTTGCTATTCCTCCCAGCATTGAGGAATTTGGAAGCCTGAAATTATATAAAAGATTGATCATAGTATTTAATTTTTTGCATCATGATTTAAATTAACAATAAAGCTAATAGAAAGCTTATATAATTTTAAAAACAAAAACAATTTTTACAGATAAATTGGACATTCAGAATCATAATTTAATTCTTACTTTCGCATCGACTTTCTCCGCAGCCTTTTTGGAAGCTCTAACAGATTTGTCTACTCTCTCAGGTAAATTCCGTAAGTCGCTCAATGCGCATTTAATTTCAGCCTCTGTTTGCCTCGATGAGTTAATTTTGGGTTTGGATAAATCGAATCTCTTTTCCATTCTTCTTAATTTATAAATCTAATTAAATCAGTTAATAAAAACGATAAGAAGAATGAGATGAATTTTTTGCTCAGTCTCGTCCGCCCAAATGAATGAATTGAGTTGGTAGCTAAATACTGCCAATTCTCTTTTGTGGAAGAGAAAGAGAAGACGCGGCTCTCATTTGCTCCTGCCAAAGTGAGACAAAATTTCCGGAGCTCCCAAATTCATTGACCTGTCAGGAGGTCACTTTTCCTCCTGTCATAAATAACCTCGATTCTTCGTCTCTTCTCTTTATATACTTTCAACCAACAGGGGTAGTTTTGACTGGGACAAGGTCCCCGAGTCGAAATGCCTGGCTTTTTGAAGTATATTGATGTGGAGAATTTCAAGTCCTACAAGGGCTATTGCCGCATTGGGCCAATGAAGCCTTTTATGGCTGTCGTCGGACCTAATGGATCAGGTAAATTGTTATTTTAATTATTTATTAAATCATTAAAATTCCATATAAAGAGCATGTCATGATAAATTTATAATGGTTTTACAGGGAAGTCAAATTTCATGGACGCTATTAGTTTCGTCATGGGAGAAAAGACGGCGTCTCTTCGTGTCAAGCGTCTGAGCGATCTAATCCATGGAGCGTCAATCGGACAAGCAGTGTCGAGGAGCGCGTCTGTCTCTGCTATAATCGAACTTGAGGAAGATGGAGAAGTTAAAGAGAAAAAGTTCTCCAGAGTCGTCCAGGGCTCGTCGTCTGAATACAGAATTAATGGGGAGGTAAGCAATTTAATTTTAATTTAATAAATAAACAAACGAAACATGATAAATTCGTATTAGTGAACAATATTGTAAATTCTACTATTTAATTTATTAGGTGGTCGGTCAACAACAATACGCGACTCAGCTTGAGGCTCTTGGAATCAATGTGAAGGCGAAGAACTTCTTGGTTTTCCAAGGAGCTGTCGAGAACATCGCAATGAAGAGCCCTAAAGAAAGAACAGCCCTTTTCGAAGAGATTAGTGGGTAGGTCTAATAATGATATTTAGAGAAATAATTAACAAAATACATTTGATATTAGAGATCTTGAGATCATGACTAAGTATTAATTTACAATAAAAGGTCTGGAGCACTGAAAGACGATTATGAAAGAGCCAAAGCGGATATGCTCAAGGCAGAAGAAGATACTCAACACACATATCTTAAAAAGAAAGGCATTGCAGCTGAGAGGAAGGAAGCTAAACTTGAAAAAGAAGAAGCAGAAAAGTACCAAAAACTAAAGGAAGACTATGTAAGTTTTAATATATAAATATTTTAATTTTCTCCAGTGTCAAAATCACAATTAATTATATGAATCCATTTATTTGCAGCGGAACAAAGAGATCGAAATCCAACTCTTTAAACTCCTTGCTATTCAAGAAGACATCACAGCTCTTGACTATGAATTGGATAGTAAAAAAGAAGAGCTCAAAGGGTACCTCGAAAAAAAAGAGGAATTTGACTCCCAATTGAGAGAGAAAAAACGGGAATTAGCCGAGTTCAACAAAGATTTGGCAGCAAAAGACGGACAACAACGTGACAAGGTTATAACTAAATTAATATTTTAATTATTTTTGAAGGAAAGGAATTAATTAAAAATATGACGAGTGATTAAGCCACTGGCTACTATCATAATAATAAATGGAATATTTTGTTCTGTCGGCAGGAAAGAGAATTGAATGCCAAAAGACCAGAGTTCATCAAAGCAAAAGAGAATGTTGCGCATATCAATAAAAAGCTCGAAACGGCTAAAAAATCTTGCGAACAAGCCAAAAAGGTAAAAAAACACAATTAGGAAATATAAAACCTTTAACAATTAGATGTAAATGTTCAATGTTGCATTTTAATTTTTTAATTTCATTAGGCAAAAGAAGCTCTCGAACGGGATATTGCTGACCTAAGAGCCAAAGTCGCTGAGATTACCAAGAATGAGAATTCTTTTTTGGCTAAAACAGCCTCCGAGTCACAAAATCAAGGAAAAGATATTACTCTTCAAGACAACCAGGTTTGATTTCACTAACTTTTGTTAAATTAATAGCAAGGACTCTGCTAAGAGCTAAGCAGTACTTTGTGTATAGTATTTAATCTTAATCATTAAATATTGAATATTTTGTTTAATATTTAGCTTCAAGAGTATTGGAATCTCAAAAAGAAAGTGACTGAAAAATCTCGAGATAAGAATGCAAGTCTTACGAGCTTGAATAGAAGTCAGAAAGACGATCAAGAGAAGCTCGACACTTTGCAGCGGAAGAAAACGGATCTCGACAACAGACAGAGAACTCTCGAGCAAGAGATTTCCGAGTCCAAGAAACGAGTCTTGAAGCTCGACGAGCATACTTCCTCATATGAAGCCTCATTGGATGAGCAGAAAAAAATCAGAAATACTCTCAAGTTGGAAGTCGGCTCTTCAAAAGGTTAGAATATCAAATAAATATTAACAATTCATTTACGATTTATATTATACATACATATTTATAATCAAATCTCAAATAATTTAAGGAAAACATTATCCAAACATTCACTTATTTGATATCCTATTCTGTATTTAAAAGCAATTAGTCACATCTGTCTGGTCCTGGTATTAATGTCGAGAGGATCAATAGGGACATTTTCGTCTATATGAAATCAATTCCTAAGTGGTCTATCGGCTTCAATTACAATTCGAGAATAGGAAGGCGGAGGATCTTCCATTGAAGCTGAAGGATTGTAATGTCTTCTTAATGAATGTCTTCGATTGCTTCGATTATGGGTTGAAGGAAAAACATTGAATTGTCATTTGTTGAGTGAGGTTCCTAACCATGTATTCCACCAAAAGCCAGGATTAAACGATCCATATTGCCAATGTAACTTGTCCTTTAAAGTCAAAAAATTGAATAACCATAACTTAAACTCATAATGCTGATGTCGATGTATTTGAAAAAATACAGTTGGCATAATTATTACTCTGTTGCGATTGCTGAAAATGGATAGGCATTTCTCTGACATACATCCGAGATGGGACAGGATGAATCTGGAGGAATTGAAATTGGAATGGCATTAACTTTTTTCCTTAGGACGAATAAAAGGACGGCGATCATTCCATACATTTGAACTCATAGATATCTCACGAAGAGAAAGAAGAGACTTTTAATGATCAAGTCGTTGTCCTGTCTGGTCAAGGGAATATCTTTAGAAAGCTTCCAAATCATGCCAAATGTAAACGTCGAGTACAAATTTTTCACCGTCATCCATATGAGCCAATAATATCGCTTTTTCTTATAGGAGAAAAATCATTCGAATTTGAAATAAAAAATATTATTCATTAATAAAAAATGTGTAGATAGTAGATTTATCATTATAAAATAAATAAATATACATTTACTAACCACAATTGCTGTTAGAATCAAAGAAGTGTAACTGAGTGCGACTGCAGAATGGATTGTAATTTGAACTAAAAAAATTGGAAAAACGTAGTTGAAGTTGAACAATTACATGACAAAACCGTTGTAGGGTCATTTAACTGTTAGATGAAACAATTAGAAATATTAGAATACTTACCCAAAAATATCTCATGAAGGTATTTAGACAAATGTTGGCAATCATAATCTATGCGCGATTCACTATCGAGGTTAAGAAAAATGTCCATGACTTGTCGACTGCTATAATCAGTTGACATCTTGACTGCAGTAGTATGGGTCTTCCACGAAATTTACACTTATGAAACTCCCCAACAAAAAGAGAACGAAAAGATGGAACTATTAATAAAGAAGGATTATTAGTTAATTCAATATTTATTTTTTCAAAGTTTACATTTGTAATTCTTGTTAAAGAAGTGTTTAATGGTTATTGGATGAGTACAATAAGACCGAGGATGCTGAGAGCTTTAACGCGGGATTCATTATTGCAACAGCAAAAAAACTGACACGGCATTTGCTTCTTTGTCTAAATCTTGTTTCTAATAAATGCTGACAAAAAAATGCACTTTTCAATGTGCAATTTTTAAATTTTGAACTTTTTTTCGGTTTTAAATTATTTTTTGTCGGTTTTAAATTATTTTTTGTTGATATGTTTTATCAATAGCTATATTATCCTTGGAATCTTGGGAATTCTTAGAAAAATTTTCTCCCAGAAAGATTTAAAGTAGAAAAAGAATTTTCATTAGTATGATTGTTAAGTTTTTGTAGTTTTGTAATATTTATAGAGACATTGAAATATTTGACACAATAATTCGGTATCTTTTTAGGTTAAAGATAATTTGAAAATGATTAATGGTTTATTTTTTCTCCTTTTTGATTTCAGATAAGATTCAATCGTTTCAAAAGCAACTTGATGAAGTGAACACCAAACTTGGAGATGCTCGAGTTGACAAGCATGAAGAAGCGCGGAGGAAGAAAAAACAGGAGATTGTGGAAGTTTTCAAGGGACTTTTCCCTGGAGTGGTACGTTAATAACTAATTTTAATCAAATATTCTTTAAACTTAAAATTACACAGGTCTATTGTTTACATTATTACATACATTATCTTTATATAGTTTGATCGTATGATCAACATGTGTCATCCGAGACATCCCAAGTACAAAGTCGCTGTGACCAAAGTCATGGGGAAATACATGGAAGCAATTGTGGTGGATTCAGAAAAAACTGCAAGATCTTGCATTCAGTATTTGAAGGAGCAAATGCTCGAACCGGAAACATTCCTTCCTCTTGATAACATCGAAGCGAAACAAATTCGGGAAAGACTTAGGTAATTTCTTTTTAATATGATTAATACTTTATAGATTTGATACTTGTACTTTCTTATTTATAATTTTATTGTTTTTTGTTAATTTTATAGAAATATTCGAGATCCTCAAAACGTACATCTCTTGTACGATATTTTGGAGTTCAAGCCTAAGTCCATTCAAAGAGCAGTTTTGTTTTGCACAAATAATGCTCTTGTTTGCGAAAACCAGGATGATGCTAATCGAGTTGCATATGATTTGGAACAAGGCCAGCGTTTTGACGTAAATTAAACAAGAATTTTAAAAATACATTATAAATAATGTTGGAACAATAGGAAATAATGAAACAACTTGATTTTTCATCTTGTGTATTTTTGTATAGGCTGTTGCGCTTGATGGGACATTTTTCACACGATCGGGAATCATGTCTGGAGGAACTCTGGATTTGTTGAAAAAGGCACAAAGATGGGACGATAAGCACTTGACTAAGCTTAAGCAAGAAAAGGACAAGATCACCGAAGAACTCCGAGAAGCTATGAAGAAATCCCGGAAGGAATCAGAGTTGAACACCGTGGAACAACAGATTACCGGTCTTGAAACTCGTCATAAATATGCGAAGAGTGACAAGGACTCAACGGTAATATTAATACTTTTCTTAAATTATTCATTAAATTCACTTGATCTTTTCACTTTTCTAAAATTACCTCACTGCTTTTCTCTTTGTAGGAAATTCAAATCGAAAAACTTGTAAAAGAGAAGGCTAATATTAAGAAACAAGTTGAAGATATTGAGGTGAACAAAAACTTATATTATACTCAATTTATAGATTTCAAGGAAAAATGTTAAAAGTACATACGAACGTGTGTTTTCAATTTCCTTAAATTTTAGGACAAAATTGTCAAGTTTGAGAAAGAAATAGCTGCACGAGAAAACGAGATTACATCTTTAAAATCTCAATTGAACGAAACTGAAGACGCGTGCTTTTCCTCATTCTGCAAACAAATTGGAGTTTCAAACATTCGACAATACGAAGAAAGAGAATTGAGGTGATTTTTTTTCGCTTTGAATGGCTTAATTGATTCGTAGATTAATGAATGAATATAGAAAGGGAATTAAATGCTTTTTTAATATTAAAGGACCCAGCAAGAGCGAGAGCAGAAACGTGTGGAATTTCAAAATCAAAGGGAGCACATTGAATCTCAAATTGATTTCGAGCTTTCTCGTGTGGACAGCGGTTCGTTTATTTGAATAATTATTTTGACATGCAAAGTAAAAATGGGTTTGGATTTCTGAGGATCATAGAAATTTTGACTTGTTTTAGTCGCCGGTAATGTTCATCGATGGGAGAAAACCATTGAGGATTTGGAAGAGTCTTTGGATCAGAAGGAACAGCGTGAAAAGGAAACAAAGAATGATGTCGAGCGACTCATCAAAGAGAATGATGTCTTAAGGAAGGAAATGAAAGAGTTCAAAGATAAAATTGATGCAAAGGTTCGAATAAATTTTCTTAATTTAAATAGGAATTTATAATTATAGTATATACATTTCACTTAATCTATACCTGCTTTTTGCTTACATTATTAACGTATAACGTACGATATTATCCAAAAAATGTAGGAGGACGAGATTGGGAAAACAAGGCGAAGTGTTGGTTCAGCTGCGAAGGATATGCAAATGGCCCAAAAGACCATTGCTCAATCTGAATCCAAGATTGAAATGAAGAAAAGCGAAAGACACAATGTTTATAAGCACTGCAAGGTAATTTCAACTTTAGAAAAAATTAAAGCTATAAATCATCACTCTGAATTTTTTACTTTTAGATCAACGACATAAAGATTCCCTTTGATGTCGGGTCAATGGAAATGATCGAAATTGCTGAAGAGTCAAGTGACCAAAAGGCATTTAATGACCAACTTGTGAAAGAATCGGATTTAGAGCCCGACTTTTCTGTCTTGGGTGATGCGACTGGAAAGTACACAGATGACAATTTCAAGCGTCATATTGAGAATTTACAAAAGAAGCTGGTTGAGTTGAATAACATGCTCATCAAGATACAAGCTCCGAATATGAAGGCAAAAATTATTGATAAATTAATCATTAATATAATAACTATATGTAAGGAAAAGAAGTACAGAATAAATAGCGAGGGATTTTTTAAAATTTATAGGCGAATGAGAAACTTGAAACTGCCCGAGAAAAACTTCAGGAAACGAACGAAGAGTTTGACAGTGCTCGTAAGCGGGCCAAATCCGCCAAGCAAGCCTTTGAACGGGTCAAGAGTGAAAGACATAAGAAGTTCATGTTGTGCTATGATCACGTCGCGAGCCAAATTGATGGAATTTACAAGGTTTGTTTAATTTAAGATAATTGATACATGAATGAAGATGAACAAGTTATTTTATCTTGTTTGAATTTTTTAATAAAAGAAAAATAAATAAATAATTAATTTGCATTTAAAAAATCTCATTTTTTATAATTTTAGGCTCTAGCCAAAAATCAATCAGCGCAGGCCATTCTTGGTCCTGAGAATCCTGAAGAACCTTATCTGGATGGAATTAGCTACAATTGTGTGGCTCCGGGGAAAAGATTCCAGTCCATGAGCAATTTGTCTGGAGGGGAAAAAACTGTTGCAGCTCTCGCTCTTCTATTTGCAATTCACAGGCAATTAAATTTACAATTAGTTTATACAATTTTCACAATTGCTTGTCTATTTCGAAAAGTTTGAAAAGAATTCTAAATATTAATTTGATTTGTAACAATATGTAATAACAATCTACACTGTAATGCATTTTAGTTACCAACCGGCTCCTTTCTTTGTCTTGGACGAAATTGACGCCGCTTTGGACAACACGAACATCTCCAAAGTTGCGACTTACATTGGAGAGCAAACCGGTGAACTTCAGATCATTGTCATCTCGCTCAAGGAGGAGTTTTACAGCCATGCTGATGGGCTCATTGGAATTGCCCCGGATGCATCTGTAAGTCCAATTTTTCCGCTAAATTATCCGTAACCGTTGTCATTATTTTATTTCTAACGCTGTTGGGCCAAATTCCAATGTTTTGGTTTGATTGTTGAATGTGTGGGTTTCACATTGGTGAAAATAAGTTTTATGAGTCTCGTACTCGTAAACTAATTATGTGATTTAATTATCTTTAGCCTGGTGACTGCGTGGTCAGCAAGGTGTATACTCTCAATCTCACCGACTATGCGATTAGTGCTTGAGGTTTTGCTTCGAAGAATATCTTTTAAGATTTTTCTATTTATTAACTTTTTTACAGTATTTGGCATTCTTATAAATATTATTTGTGACTTTATTTTATTTTTTACAGAGAATTACCACATGTCTTTTGTACTTTGCATTATGTATATATAATTATACCTATAAAAACAAGTAAATTTTTTGTATTATAGTCTAGAATTTCAGATGGTTTTTAATAAAGAAACAAAAATTAACTCGTTACATTTCATTACATCATTAATTACAGGATAGAAATTTGTGTGCAAAAGTTTGGCTTATAATGAAAGCTTTATTAGTGCTTCATAATGGGAAAGGTCAAGTTCAATACATCGTCATTGTTTTTTGTTAAGCGTCTAGCAAGTGTTTGAAATAGAATGTCCCTTTGAAGCTTCTGTCACTTTTGCGAAGTTTCGAACCGATTCCCAATTATGAAGCCTTTGAAGTGGATATGACATAAATGAGGAGATTGCTATCAGAGTTCCAGCGAAATAGAAAGTGTAATCGTAATCGTATGTGTAGTCAATCAAAAATCCTAAAAATTCAAATCATAAAATCATTATAGATTTTAGACTTTTCATATAAATATTGAAGTATTTTTCACTAAAATGTTACTTATTTAATTACTTATATAATGAACTTGTACCTCCAATGTAAGGTCCAAATATAGTGAAAACGCCCATAAAGAGAAGAGAAAGTCCGAATCCGTCATTGAACTTTTCTTTGCCAAGTAAATGTTGAATTACAACGGATCTCAGTGTGGCGAAGCCTCCTTTAAGATTAAATTGGTTTTTATTAGAATAATGAATAGCAAAATAATAAAATGATAAATTAAATTATTCTTTAACCTATTGTTAGACCAAAAATAACGCAATAAATGACCAAAAGCGAATAATCTTTTATGAAAGGACTTAAAAGAGTTGAGAATCCACAGATAGTCAGACAAGAGTTGCTGAATAAACAAAATACAATTATTCCGAGCTTTTTGTAATTAGAATAATAATAATTAATTAATAAGGATTTACCTAATGATTAAAGAATTTCCAGGAATTAAATCCGAAATGAGACCGATTAGGAATCTTCCAATGACATTTGAAAATCCAATGATCGTGATTAAGAGCGCACCTTTATCACGATCAAATCCAAGTTTTTTGGCCCTATCTTTATGAATGAATTCTTTCAAACTTTTAATGAATTATACTACTATTTAATAATACTTGAAATTGGTTAATGTATAAAAATATTTGCTTAAATAATTTACCAATTAACCTTAAATGGGTATTAAACCATTCTTTATTATAAATAATTTAGCCAACCTTGTAAGAAAGAGAAAGGCATATAAAATCCGAGCATGAGAAATCCTCCTGACATAGCCAAAAGCATAAATGTCGGGGAACAGAAAAAAGGAAAATTTCTCTTCCAGAATGACGCGCTTTGCACCAATTGTTTATTGTCTTTGTTCATCTTTTGCTTAAATAACGGTGGGGGTTTCATCAAGTTGACCAATAAGAGACCACAAAGAACAAAACAAGTTTGAATTAAAATGGATTCTCGCCATCCCAAGGATTCTTCTATTTTAGTGATCATAATTGGAAAGACCATCGTTCCAACACCTGTCCTATTTTAATAAAAACATTGATCAGATTCATTAGTTGAACTTTAAAATTGTAAGATTTATCTTTTTTCATAATCAGTTACCCACAAACTGCAAGTCCAGTGGCAAGGGATCTTAGCTTTTCAAAATAAAGTCCAACGATGACAATAGAAGGACTGAAGCTATATTTTATAAAATAATTAATCAATTTAAAGTTAATTACTAACCATAAACTAATTTCCAATTCACATTCAATTGATTCCTGTTGAATCAATTGAATGTGAATTGGAAACGTAAAATCGTGAATTACATGAGTCCAAAGCCAATTCCGCCGAGAAGTGCATAAATAAATAAAAGAATCCAAAGATCTGGTCCACGATTGTCCAATAAATGAAAAATCCAAGTGATTCCGAATCCTAATGATGCTAAAAGTGTTCCTCCGCCAATAACTTTCCTGAATCCATACCGCTCTGTTAATTCTGATGCAAATGGACCTTAACAAAAGTATTGACATTTTAACTCAATGTAAGTATTTTGTTACAAAATACATTATTCGATATCATGCATATTAAGCAACTTATATAAGCAAAACAGCAAAAATTAAACGGAAAGTGGACCAACCAACAATGAGAGTAATGCCAGTAAGTAAGGAAATAACTAATCCGATACTGCTATCGGTAATTTTCCCTTCACTTGCTTTTGTAATGGGCTCATTGAGTGCTCCGAGAGAAAGTGTAATTCCATCCACAATGAAATTGAGCATAAACGAGGCAAAAACAACGACCCATCCCCATCCTCCGTCCATCTCGTTTTTTTCCTCCTCTTGCTCATTTTCCTATAAATATAATTATTTTTATTTATTTATTTTATTGTGCAGGTTAATAGGGTACAGATCAATACCTACTTAAAATATCTTAAATTATAAGCGTATTGATTATGGAACTTAAATAGTCAATTCCTACCTTCACTTGAGAAGATGAGCCTTGACTAGAAAAGGATTTTGAACTTTTTCTGAAAGAAACAATTTGGGGCTCATTTCTATTCTTCATATTGTTTCGCATTGAAAATCAACTATTCATAAAGGCCTCAATAATCTCATAATAATAACTATATTATTTCCTCATAATTAATTATTTTCTTTAAATTTTCTATATTTATGTATACTTGTAAATAATTAATCATAACCAACTATGCTATTTTAGTAAAAGCATCGGAAGAAAAGTGGAAAACCTTTTAGAAGGAAAATCTAACTTTTATCTCAGCATTGAGGAAACTCATAAATTGTAAATAATAACGTCATATTTAGCATAAAGACTATAAAAACTCCAATAAAAATTATATAAATATTATAAATTTTTATTCATGAACACAAGAATAAACGAATTTTATAGGATTGTTTGTTTTATACTTTTTGTCTTAAATACATTTAAGGCAAAATGAAAATTGTAATTTTGAAATTATCAAATGATTATCATAAAATTATCAGAGGTTATTTTCCAAAGATATCTTTAAACTATATATTTAAAAAAACGTGTGGTGTTTATGCAGCAATTTTTATCTTAGCCGAATCCAATCAGAAGAATGAAAATTGAGATATTTATGATTTATAGATATGAAATTATGGATGTAAATCATTAATCTACCATAAATCATTGTATTGAGATTGAGAATTTTTAAATCCTTTTGACATTCGATAAATCAGAATTCAACTAGCATCTCAATCTACCATTCAAATGTATGATGAATATTATATTCATTTCATTAAATAATGAAATGTCACCTCCAAATATCATTTATTTCTGAATACACCAAACTTTTATAACTAATGTAGTTTATATATTAGGAGTATTGTATTAAATATTGAAAATGATGAATGATCCTAGGGTGTCTAACGAAATGACGAATTGGACTTCTCGCAATGCTAAAACTTATCGTTAGTGATAAATCTCAGCTTAGGAATTTACCTAATCTATTTCTTTAAACAATTAGCAATCAAATCATTACTAGAAATGATTATAAATTATGCTCAATAGTGTTAGGTAATTTATAAATTACCAGCAATACAGTAACATGTTTTTAATTTAATACGCCCCATTAATTCATTCCATTTCTTAAATCTTAGAATATACCTATTTTCTTTATTCGCTAATATTTTAATAATAATTATTACATATTTCAAAGCCGACATATTATTAGAATTGCACATTTTTCATAATGAAATTGTTACGGAATTTATTTTCCATAATAAATGTTTCAGCATTCATTTCCATCCTATTAAACATTTCAAGTAGTGTAAAGGGAGAATTTCTCGAAGGAGTTTTTCCGGATGATTTCAAATGGGGATTAGCCACAGCGGCATATCAGGTGAATTAATTTTTAAGCAATTCAACTCTTCCTTTATTAAAATACATCAAGGTAATTTTTCGGAAAAATTCCATAAAGGTCGAAGGAGCATGGAGCGAAGATGGGAAAGGAGAAAACATATGGGATAATTTTACTCACCGCGATCCTTCACCAATATTTGATGGTTCTAATGGAGACATTGCTTGCAACTCCTATCACAATTACAAACAAGACGTGGCTCTTCTTAAACAAATGGGCGTAATGGCTCCTCTTAAACATTTACCTTTTTTTCACAAAGCTAATGATAAAATAAGTAATTAATAACAAAATATTACATTAGGTTCACTTTTACCGTTTCTCTCTCTCATGGGCTCGAATCCTCCCTCAAGGAGATAGCAATGAAGTGAACCCAGCCGGCATAGCTTATTACAATAATCTCATTGATGCTTTAATTGCTGAAGGCATTGAGCCAATGGTCACGCTTTATCACTGGGATCTCCCACAAAAGATTCACGAAGCCGGAGGTTGGCCGGATGCCTCCATTGTTGATTATTTTGGAAAATATTCTAGAGTTGCTTTTGAGAATTTTGGAGACAGAGTCAAACTCTGGATCACTATAAATGAACCTTGGGTGATTTGTAAACAGGTGCGGCCTTTATATGATAATTCGAATACTCAAAATTTATAGATTAATAAATAATAGTGAAAATATGTGAAAAATATATTTAGTTAAAGGTAATACATGTGGGGCTTTTAATGAGGTCCACCTTATAAGTCCTTTTTATTTATAGGCTTATCATGATGGATTTCATGCTCCAGGTGAAGGTTCTAAGCCGGTTGCTCCTTATGCGTGTGGCCATCACATTCTTATGGCCCACGCTGAAGCTTTTCACATTTATGACACGGAATTCAGAGCAGCACAAGGGGGAAGAATTGGAATTACGCTTTATTCAGGATGGTTTGAACCGGCTTCAGAAACAGTGGAGGATGTCCAAGCTGCCCACCGAGCTATTCAATTCCAACTTGGTTGGTTCGCTGGGCCTATTTATCATGGAAAATATCCAGACGTCATGAGAAACCTTGTGGATGCCAAAAGTGAAGCTGAAGGTTTAGATGAGTCAAGATTACCCCAATTTGATGCAATGTGGCAAGAGAAAATTAAAGGTTTTATTTTCATTTTTTACATCATAAGACTTTGAAGTATGAAGTGGAACAGCTTTTTAAGCAAAATGTCTAATAATACCCATTAAATTTCTTATTTTTATTTTAAATAATTATATTCAACGAATGAAGTTGTTTTAAAATGAACTTTTTCTTATATACTTAAAATTGATGATTTTTGATAAACAAAAAAGAATTGTATTTAAAGATTCGAGTGATTTTTTGGGTCTGAATCATTACACAACTGACTTGACAAGAGAACGGTTTGGTGGAGAACCAGGATGGGTTGGAGATCAAGACACGGAAACGTTCCAGGATGATGATTGGCCACCGGCAGCGTCTGCTTGGCTCAGAGTTGTTCCATGGGGTTTTAGGAAATTGCTTAATTTTATTAAGAAGGAATATAACAACCCTGAGATTCTTGTGACTGAAAATGGATACTCGGATAAACCTTCAGTTGGATTAGTGGACATTGGAAGAGCTGATTACTACAGAAGCTATATCAATGAAATGATGAAAGCTGTTCTTTTGGATCAAGTTAATGTCACGGCCTACACTGCTTGGTCTTTGTTGGACAATTTTGAATGGGCAATGGGATACTCGTAAGTGCATTAATTTCAAAAGATTCAATGAAATTCAATGAAATTCGATCTTATTGAAATGAGTATTAAACAGAGTATTAGTTACACTTTAAAAAGGAAGATTTGTAAAATAGAACTTAAGGCTTCAAATTGTTTTAATGATTTTATTGAAATGTTCAAGGGAAAGATTTGGAATTCATTCAGTTGATTTTGAAGAACCTCAAAGAACAAGGAAGCCGAAATTTTCTTCATTGATATTAAATGACATATTCAAGAATAATGGGTTTCCATCATTAAAAGTTAAATAAAACGTTTTGAATTAAAGATTAATTCTTTTGTATTTTTTGGACATAAAATACCTTTAAACACTATCATGTAAAAAATCAATTGAGTAGTTTATCTTTATTCTTTATCGTTTAAGTTTTCATGATGTTATAAGGACTTCAAGGTGCATTACTTTAACTCATAAACATAACACACACTCATACACAGATCAAAAAGGCAAATTTTTATTTATCTATTAAGAACTTAAATAAAAGCTAGAGAGAGGTTTTATTTCAAAGATAGGCCTGAAGGCTCACAGTGTCACAATGTCAGTTGAATGTTGAATTGAACAATGAACTTCAACTTGACTTGAACAGTTGTGTAACAAGCAACCCTATTGTATATAATTGATAAAAGGCCATTTCTCTTCGTAAAATCCAAAAGTGACGTCTTTGAGCTTAATGAAAGATTAAAGATGGTGTTAAAAATTTATTACGATATAATATCACAACCATGATATGGAACTGCTTGGCATGACCTCTAGATATTGCTCATATTCCTACTAAATAAAATATCTAAAGGAACGCAACCATAACCATTGAAATAACATTTGAGGTGTTCGTATTTTAGCTTAGTTTTAATCAAATGTTAATTTTGTTCCTTGAAGTCATAAGTTAGCTTAAATTATAATCATTTTAGTTAAATCTCATCAACATATCTTGTTGATTGAATTTGGTTTGTGGAAGTGTGTCAGGATGATTAAAATCAAAGTTGGTTCACATCTGAAAGGATCTAAGAAAGATACGAAGGTAGAAGATGAGTTTAACATTGAGCTTGAAATGGCTCAAACCCTTTCGACAAGTCAAAAGGAATATGGCCCCTGGAACAAATGGCATTGGAGAAGAATTTCCTCGACACCAGTAAACGTTACTTGGACAAAAGACGCCAAAGGGTGAATTGTGCGGCTCAGAATTCCATTTCTAGAAAGAACCATGTGGTGAACCAATTGAGGGACGAAAAGAAGAAATTACTTAAGGAACTTGACGTGGCTGATAATTACATTAAAAAAGGTAATTGAGATTCCAAATACATTGAAATTATTTTGTAGAATTACTTTTAAATAATATTTAATTACTTTATGAAATAAATGCTTTTATTATTTTGCTAAAGATGTGGAATTGGCGATTGAAATACGCCTTCTGCTCTCTGATAAAAATATTGCACTCGCGCGCATTGAGAGTAATTAATTTTTTTTACTTGAATCTAAATATTTTATTAATTTTACGTTAAATTATATCAATTCATTTTAGAATGTAGTGATATAGTTTTGTAAATATTTGAGAGATTTTTGGTAAAAATATAGAATTGCTATATGGAATCTCCGAGCTTCTAAATCAAATATTAGAATTGACCAAAAGACTCTACCATGAGAAATATAAAGCTCAGAACGTCTTTGGATTATCAGTTTCTTCCGTTGAAGGGAGAAATAAGCATATAAACCGCTTTGAGAATCAACTCTATGTGATAAAATTCTGGATTATCGATGAATTATTATGCATAAGCATTATATGTTAGTAGTATTCAATCAAGAACTTTATAATAACATACTTAAAATTAAATATGATTTCTAATGAATGAAATAGATCATTTCACATGATGATACCATAAGGTCGGAAAATCTTCATTTGAAGGATGAAATCAAGAACGCTTTGTTGGATAGAGCTCGCCATCATTCGAAAACGGTCAGACTCGAGTTGGAACGCCATAAAAACCAAAAGAAAATTTATTCTCTTAGTCAGGAAATTGCTCTTTTAACATCGAAACGTGTTGTGAGTTAACAAATTACATTGTGTTAAGTAAGTAAATAAATATTTATTCAAAGAGAAAGTCAATTCACTTTGCTTCCCTCTGAGTTGACTCAAAATCAAAAAGCTCAGTCAGTCAAAAATGAATTACTTCCCTTTCTATTATAGTTATATTATTAGATAGTTAGATTTATATATTTACCTATGTATAAGGGTTTCAATTTGCACTAATTTGACTCATAAACATACTACACAGTTTAACACACAGACACACAGATAAAAAAAGTAATTCATGTAGTTTATACATCATAGTTATAGTATGTTTTATTTTTATCTATAGATAAGAAGATTCCAAAAAACTAAAGAGAGGTTTTATTCCAAAGATCAACCGGCAAGCCCACAGTGTCAGTTGTTTCAGTTGAATGATTGAATGTTGAATTTAACAATTGAACTTAAACATGACTTGAATCTCGAACAATTGTGCAATAAGCAACAACTTATAATTGATAAAAGACCATTTCTCTTTGTAACATCCAATGTGACGTCTTCGAGCTTAATGAGAGATTAAAGATGGTGCTAAAAATTTATTACGATATAATATCACAACCGGCAAGAGCTCTTTTGATATTTGCACGATTGAACCCTATGTTGGGACATGAAGAAATTCCAACTATTCTCATTAAAGGTTCAAATTAAAACTTAAAACAATCTCTAATTACACATTATTTATTTTTCATTATTTAACATTTAAAATTAAACTTGTCAACCACTAAGGAGAACACAAGACAAAAGAATTTGAACAGATAAATAGATTCAAAAAAGTTCCAGCAATTGTGCATGACGATTTCAAGCTCGCTGAAACGTAAGTATTTTGACAATCTTATATTTTAGAATTTTTTAAATTAATGCTTTTTTTATCACTTGTAAACCACGTTTAAATTACATTAAAACAACCTGATTAATGGTCGTAAAATCTTACATTTCAGTATTATTGATATAATTATTTTTTTAAATTCTAGAATTGGAATTCTCCGGTATCTTTGTCGTGAATTTCCCATTGGATCTCATTGGTATCCAGAAGACTCCATGACAAGAGCTAAGATCGACGAAGCTCTCGCTTGGCAAACTTCATTAAGAAATTGGACCTCTGCATATTTTGTGAGAAGACTTGCAAGACCATTAAGGACTAAAAAAGAGGTGGATGTCGAAGGTGTTGCTGAAGCTGAAGACAATCTGAATCTTGTGCTTGATGAGCTACAAAATATTTTGCTCAAAGACAAACCGTACGTTGCCTCCGCTGAAAACATTAGCATTGCTGATCTTTTAATAACTTGTGAACTCGAACAAGCTGGTAATTTTTTATAAGCTTTCCCTGCAAAGAAACTAATATATACCTAAAATTGTTTATTTTCAAAATAGTTAAAAAAAATTATTTGACACTTTTTAATTATTATGTCCTGTAAATTGTAACCATTTACAATGTTTAGCCTAATTATTTATCAACCCATTCTTTATTTGTAGTGATGTCAGGATTTGACGTAAGAAGTGGTCGAAAGAAGATCGCTGACTACTTAAGCCGAGTTGAATCATTCTGTTCACCACATTACGCTGATATACATTCGAAAGCACAATCAATCATGAAAAAAGAGATGGAATTCAAATATTTTAAACTATAGACAAACGAGAAGATTTAAAAATTATATTTCATTAAATCCAAATAAAATAAATTAATATTAATAAATAAGATTATCAAATATCAAAAGCAGTTGTTTCATTTCAATGAGTCCTCTTATATGGCAGTTTTACATGCAAAATTTTTCAAGCATATTGGCATTATTGGCAATAACTTGGATATACAATTTTAATAACAATACAGTTAATGAGAAAGTACTAGTGATCTATAAAAGTGAAGTAAATTGTCGGAGCTTTATAATCGATCAATTTATATAATTTGACTTATCCATTTACCTCCATTATTAAGTTATTAGTTATCGTTATTATTTTATTATCTTGACTCTAGCCACTTTCATATACACTATATCAGATTATTCTTTTATAAAACCCGAAATAAATAGAGAGCATTCATTTAGTCATTCATTTAGCTCGCCCTATTTAATACTTAGAAACAAAGCCAGAAGCTGCCTCATCTACTTTCCCAAAGCCAAACTTTGATAAAAGGCAGAGGGACAATAAAAGTTTCCGGTCTATTGATTAAATAGATTCAAACCAAGTTACATGTAGTTGAATTGAAGACATTTAATGGACACACGACTGCGTCTGCCACTTATTTGAAATTATTGAGAATAGGTTAGGACCCGGAGAGTCTTCAGACCCATGGCCAAGTGGAGATCAATACTTGTTTTTATTGACAAAATAAATGGAATGAATAAATGAGAAAAGGTATGTGTATATCAATAAGGTTTTCCTCGACCGACCATGAAGTTCTTTGATTTCTTCCCTTGTGTTTGCTATGGTTGGGACAAAGACGAACTCGAAGGGTAATAGGGGGAAGTGAGACATTGGGCTCCAAGGAGACTCGCCGTTCACTTTATTTGTTGTGGTTTCCCCGCAAGAAAAATTAAAAGACTCGGATCAACTTTTGAAACATTTCTGTTTACACCTTCAATTACTCTTCAAGGATTCTCGATTGGACATTGAAAATTTTAGGCTTCTTCAGCTTCGTGAGATATAAATTAAGAATAATTAAGTGAACAATTGCAAGTTGGGGATTTTGCACGAACTTGTAACCGCCAAGTTGGTTTCATTTTAAAATACCCGAGATTTTTGACCATTTGAGAACAATGCATCACAATCTCCACAATCAGCCTCCGTTTTACTGGAATGGTAAGTTGGTTTCATTTAAATGACTTACTTATTTATATTTTGAATTCCACATTCGAATAAAAGATAATAAGCTCATTTAAATTGTAATGTTGAATAATTTGTTTTATTTCCAGTACCAGGAACTGGCTCAACCACCGACAAGAATTACTTGAACGAAAATGTGAAGCGGATTAAAAAGATTAACATGAATAATAAGATGCATCCAAATTCCGGGAAAGAACCCCTCAAGGCCACCTACGTTCCGGGAGTTACTAAAAATAGTAGATATGCACATGTCACTTCAAGATTCCAGCAGGTTTATGAGAATTTTAATCATTTAAGATATTGAAAATATTTAATTAATTATAAAGTGTGATTTATTAATCATTTTTTAAACTTTTTAGGCTGCACAGAATGTTAAAAAAGCTAATGAAGACGCACCGAAACAAAGAATGACAAAGAGTAGTGAAGATCTGAGGAATATGAATAACAAACCAAATGGTGTGGCCTTTGGACGAAGTGCAAGTGGAAATCAAGTTAATGTGAACCGGAAGATTAATCATCGACCAGGAGTAAAAGCCAAGCTTGACCCCTCAGAAGAGTCTGTGTACAACTGGAGATTCTCGGATCAGCAGAATGATCCCAATAATCATCATCATCACAGAGTTGAGTATCTTCCATGTGATGGAATCTGTGCCGATGAGACTCTTCAGGAGAGCCAAGAAAGCGGAAGATCTTCCTCCAGAACTTCGAGAGGAATGAACACCGATGAAACCAGAATATTCCAAGGAAGAACTATCGGTCCAAATTCTCATTCAGCAAGCCAGCCAAATCTCAAAATGATTGTAAGTGAAAAAATATTTCTTTAATTTCATTGAAAATTTTAACACAAAACGGGACAGATATTTTTTGATAAAAGGTCAATTTAACTGAATTAAAATTAATTTTAAATAATTCTTTTTTGTTTTTTATAATATAATTTTTTAACATTTTAACTATTTATTGTAGTCTCAAAATGGGGATAGCTTCTACAGTGAAGATGACTTATCCGGAGGATTTAATAAAATGAGTCTTGAAAACGGGATGGACGGTGGAGGAGACAAAGCTTTGCCTGTTAACTTTCGTAATGGAGATCATAAATATAAAAATGGTCAATCCCAAACTGCTCAGACTTTAAAGAAATATGAAATCCCTAAAAATCACCCATCAAATTCTGTGATCAAAAGCCATATGGGAAATTACGATGGTCCAAGAAGTCCTCACGCCCCAGGAATTGTTCCTAAGTAAAAAAAATCATTCATCTGTCCTTTTTATAGTCATTTTTAAATATTTCTGGTATTAATTTATATTTGAATCAAGATATTTGAAGCAACGACAAGAGGAATGGCGACAACAGGAAGAAGAGAAAAAGCTGGCTGAACGAGATGCAGATATTCCACCAGGGCACATCCTCCTTTCTGAGAAACAGAGAGCTGAAACAATTCAAACTTTAAAAGAAAGTAAGTGATATGGATTTTAAATGTTGAACACTAATATTTATAAACTAAATATAAAACATTGCATATATTGTAACTATACGAGCTGGTAAAAATTCATTTGACTTGACCTCAATATTATTTTGAATAATTGATAGGCTACGACTCTCTTATCAACGAACTCAACAGAATACCCATAAGTATGGACACTATTCGAGTGAGAGAGCAGAAAGCCCGATTAGAGACTCAACTCACGAAAATCGAAGAGGCTCAACGAATTTTCTCCAGGACTCGAGTCTACATCAAGATTACGGATTGACACAAAAGCGTATCATTTAATATTCATTAATTAAACCAACCAATTCTTCTTTACAATTCAACTGAACAATGCAAAAGGCGAACAAACTAGTGATTTTTAGCTATTAAAAAGGAAGTTTCCAATGTAATCTCTAAACATTATGATATTTCTGAGAGTGTGTAAAAGGAATAGCACATGATTATTTCTTAAGATAAAATTCGGAATTTAAGTTCAATTACCTATATTAATGTACATAAATTATAAACTTTAAACTAAAAGAAATATAGTTAACACATGAAAAACTCGTGAATTTCAGGATTAAGAATAAAATGGCTAGACTACAAAAATTACAAAATTACATTTATATTTATTCTGTTAAGTAATTCATTCCTAAATCCAAAGATATTTTCACAATTTTAAATATTGCAAGTAAAATCCTGTGTTATGTATAAAATAAAATAAATCATGTGCATTTAGATTTTATTACGAATTTATTACGATTTTAGTATAAATAATTATTTATGTTAGGACAATTAATATGTTGTAGATTACAATGTTCCGCTAAAATGGATTATTTTATACTTGTTTTAATACCTACCTAATTTAAAATCAGATTCTGCCATAATTTAAGAAAAACAACGTCTACCAGATAAACAAAGATAATTTCCGATAATTGTTATCTTGATCTCGTATAATTAATCTTACTTAATTTTAACGATGATTTATAATGCTAAAATGTCCATTAAGCAAACTATTAATGAAAATTAAACAATGAACTAGTTCATTGTACAAGAAAACAAGTTATACTTTTGTAGACTTTACCAATTAAGATATTTTAATTTTCGTATTTTAACTATTTATTTTTCAAAATGTATCAATAAGCATCTTAAATAAATTATAAGTGAATATTTTTTAAAGTAACTTTAATTATGAACCAAATGTAATTCATTAAGTTTCAAATGACGAGTTCAAAATGATAAAAACTAAACGTCAATCATTTACATAATTCCGTCCCATTTGAGCCTTCGACTCAAAAGACTGTCTTTACATTTTAATGAAAATAAAATTGCATTTATTCTATCATACAACTTTGCTCACATGCCATTTTATTTCTTATTTCACTCAAGTCTAATAAGAATTAACACATGTTAAAAGCATACTTTGTATTCATAATGGTAAATTAAAAGTGATATAAATTATAATTAATATAAATATAGAGTAATACTAAGTAGTCTTATAGAGAATTTAATTTTACGGAATAGAAGGTTCTAACAAGATTTCAAACAAAAAATTACACTATATTATATAATAGCCAACACAAATAAAAAAAGTAAAAATCCTAATTTTGTTTATTTAGTCAACTATTTATTTAGTTAATAATACTTACGACGTTTTTTAATGGACAAAAATTGACATGAAACTGGCAGAAATGGTAAGAAAAAGAAAGAAGGACAAAGACGAACGTCCAGACCCTGAACATCCTTCAATTACTGGAGACGGTGAAATTGGAGCAACTCGAAACTTTAAAACAAAACAAAACTTGAAAATCTTTCCATGATGCATATTATTTAAGATACAATTTCTAATTGGTAGTAGTAGCATAAATATTATATTTCAATGTCAATTCGCTCTAAGAAAATAGATTGATTGAATCAAGGATCCTAAGAAGTGAGATGAAGTGGATTGAATAACGAAAAATAATAATTGAGAAAAGATTCACCTTGTAGGAAAGGCTATGTGGAATCATAGCATAAGCAAAAAGATGTTGATATTTGTAACAGTAGATTGCAAAGTGATTGTAATCTCCGATGGTCACATTTGTTGGGAGATCCAATTCAATGTTTCTCCCTTCGTACTTCCTCAAAACCCCACACCTGGAAATTCACATTTCGCCCAAATATATTCAAACCTTTCCAATATATTAATTTGTTAACATCAATCATTCCAATCTGATCACTCTGATCAGCAATGAGTTTCAAGTATCAGCAAAAGTGAGGGATTGTGCGAAAAGAGATTGAAGTTCTTACTCATTGTTCTCATTTGGAATCCGAATGTTGTCACTGAAGTTGTCACGTTCTCCAAGACTTCCATCTTTCTTTCCGAGTGTGAAAAAGGCATCAGGACCAGTTCCTTTTTAAAAATGATTACATTAAATTAAAAATACATTCACAAAAATACATCAAAACGTCTCAAACTAGTCAAACTAGTCATTGAAAATTACAAATTTGAATATTTATATACAATATATTATTAACAAACGGAAGAATAGTCATTTGAATAGTATAAGTACAGATAAATAAATAAAATAAGTTAATGAAAATGAGATAGCAGATATTTTGAAATAGGGAGAGATAATAAAGAGATACAAACCGTCATAATAGAAGTTTTTGATGATGATTGACTGTTTACGATCATTGGCTACCAACCTGACTTCGTCAGATCTAACGCCATGGGCGTACACAATGAGCTTTCCCAATGAAACTTCTTCCCCAAGTGCATTTCGAGAAAATAGAGTCAATAAAATTGAAAATAAAAGAATTTGACTTCTTCTCGCTTGACTCATTTTGAGGATCCCCAATTTCTCAAGGTTAAAAAACTGAAGAAAAAACGAGTGAGGCAGCTCTTTATTTAGAGGATTAGGAAGAGGTAGTAAGGTGAAATATCGCCTTGAGTGGATTTTATATTATTGTTTACTATGTAGACTCACTTCGTTGAGTGAAAATTTGAGTCAGAGCAGCTTATGAATATCAAACAGTTTCATGTACAATTGTCAAATGGGTGGAATGGGAAAATCCGGTCGCCCCACTTTGGAAAAATTCACAGAGACGAACAAGAGACAGGTCTAGGGAAATTTCATTAAAATACACACGACATGATGTCAAATTAATGGGTTTTTATTCCTCATAGACGAGTTTTCCCCCCTAAAGCTTACTGGTTTCACAAATTAGTAAATTATATTTTTATCAATCCCCTGTAGAATAGATGCGAATATACGAGAGGAGTAATTCGTGTTCACATTCACACACTTCTCACGAACAGGTGAACTAATGTTCTTATTCGTCAACTAAAAGTACAATAAGTATAAATATACGATTCATATAAACCTATAGTGTAGAGAGTATTATGAGGTATTAAGTAATCAGTCCCAAGTCTGCGGTAGTACATAGAATATAGTATGAATAAAGCATAGAAATACACATCAATGCTCTCAATTTCCTTAAAGTTTAACCTACTTGAGAATCTCTCCAGTGTGAATTGAGAAATGAAAGTAAAAGTTCCAGTATGAGGAAATGTTAGTATTCCAGAAGTCGTTTGTTATCAGCCAATCAATAATTATGAGATTGATTGTTTATCGCTTCATAACATGCGTTATCACTTCGAAAATGTGTAGAGACATCATAATATAATTATTTCAACATACAAGTATGTATTTATTATTCTCACTCATGTCAGTCAACATTATGAGAAGCTATTTCTTATTTAAAAGTCTCAATAAGGTTCAAATCAAGCTTAAGAAATAGAATAAAGCAAAGACGAGGATATGAGATATGACTTAATTATACATGCATTTTGACAAATAAATAAATTAAATAGATAAAAAATATTTCTAAACTTTGTATTTTTATTAATTAATTTGAGTGGATTAATGATTGTGAGATTAAGGGGATTTTAACGTAAATTTTAAAGAAATTGGTTATTCGTGAGGATTCAAACAATAGTGCTGTTAAATTAATTATATTTAATACAATGGTCAAAAGTTAAATTTAATTTTACTTTGAATGCTCTCATTACTTCCTGATTCTTTATGAACTGATGTTTCAATGA
Organism: Neelides sp. FZ-2019; assembly: GCA_009869795.1. Lineage (NCBI taxonomy): Eukaryota > Metazoa > Arthropoda > Collembola > Neelipleona > Neelidae > Neelides > Neelides sp. FZ-2019. The sequence continues at coordinate 54,067 of VJMY01000246.1, forward strand.
AGGCTGAACAAGATGAATGATGTTCATATTTTTAACGAGAACTGTAGTAATAAAGTTTAAAAGGCATATTTTAAGTGTAGATTGTAGGTAAATCAATTAAATGAATTTACCCGATTTGAAATGATTTTTAATTACAAATCTCCTCTATTTACCAAGTAGGTACATGATGCCATTTGAAAGCGTAGGAAAATGTAAAAGATTTAAACAAAGACACACTCTAATAATTTTAAATAAATATAAAACGAAAAGGACTTTTTAAAACAAAGATGAAAATTATTTAAGTAAACTTTCAGTTTCACATGGTTCTTCAAGTCTTTCCTATATTTGACTCGTTCAGGTGCGTTCTGCGTTGTGACTTGTGTCTTGACTACATCTCCACAACGAAACGCCAAAAATGAAAGTGCTTGTATCATTTCTCCCCATTTTGGGGAGATAAGAGAAATGCAAAGACCACAGACCTTTGAATTTTTTTTGAATTGATCAATCAATTATTATTTATAAATAAATTAACGAAACAACTTTTATATTCATATTAAGAATATTAATTCAGTTATTATGTATTATTTTCGATTAGGTATTGACCTTAGAGTTTACGCTAAAATCTCCACGTTGGGAAAAAGGAGTTGGTGGATTTGTTCTAACAAGAATATCAAGCATGGTTTCTTGAAATTAATTTTGTACTAATTATGGAACATATACATAGTTTTTTATGTTTAATGTTTTTATGAATAACTGTTATTATTATCATTTTCTATCCTTTAGTTGTGATCTTTTTCCTGCTACCGCCATTCCATCCCTGGTTTACAATTCCACTCTTAATTTCTGATACAAAATCTGAAACTCTAAATATTTACATGAAAAGATACATAAAAAGTACAGAAAATAAACCACATCGGAGCAATTGTAATGCTAAGAGACCATCACTCCAAAAGAAGAACTAAACAAGAAAAAGAGTCAATCGAGTAGAATTGGCTATGTAATTAGCAAGATTCCCCATCCAAGAAGTTTAATGTAGAAAGACAAGTCGATTGGGATTTCGAAGTTTTCTGGTCCTCTCAGTTGTCTCACGACAAGGGATATTAATGGTGAGATCTCTGAGTGGACGGAATAAGAAAATCTCAAGAAAGTTTGTTAAGATCCCTCGATGTCCAATTAGTGGCGATCGTCCATCGCCAAAGATAGACCGATTTTTCAAACAAATAAACTTGAACTCTCATTCGCCTTTAAATGTAATTTCCGTTGCATTAGATTTTTCGGATCCCTCTTCCGATTTAAGAGCCTTATCTTATCCAAGAGATTTGGTTCCAATTCAAAATAGAAGAAAGGGCAGATGGTCGAGTGAGTAAGATCATGTAAATTAATTTCGTTATACCCAATTAATGTTTAAATAATTGTGTAAAATTAGAATCATTCCAATCGCATTTTACAATTAAATCTGATACATAGCGTTTTAGTTCACTTAATCTATCTACAATTCACGTCGAAAAAGTATTTATAAATAAATGCTTTAATGTAAGTATTTTATAGTGTGGAAAACGAATTATGAATGTTTAAAGCATAAATGCTATATGTTTTGATTTCAATATGTTTTGACTTTATAATGGCGGTGGCCCCGAACAGAATTATTAAAAATGCTTATATAGGGCCAAGTGTGATTTTCATGTTAAGCTACATGAGCATTATTAGTAATGCTAGTGCAGGGCTGGCGACATTATAAATGAATTCAGATATAGTTTCATTTCTTCACTACATGCATTTTACGGGACATTTATGTCAAAACCAACATGGAGTCTGCTTTCATAATAAATAATACAAATTCTTCGTGGATCGATTGTTTTATTTCATTTTATATTTTAAAACAAAATAAGACGGATATAAGGGAAAATCGTTATTTTTATGTATGTATCACCTTATAAGCATGTCGATAACTTCTTCGATGTAATACCGTATGATTATTATGGAAAATGGATGTTAAATTGAATATGGGAATATGTGATGGAAATAAGTTGGGGTTCCATGCAGGAGCGCGAGCGCTCTTATAATTTATGCTCTAGGAGGCATCGAAGCGAGGAGGAAAGATTTTAGAAACATCAAAGCCACCTCAGGATACTCAGGGAAGGATACTTACTTTTCAAGGCAAACACTCCGGAGAAAGCTGTCGAAAAGGAAAACCGGAGAGAAAATGAAGTTTTTCTATTCCACCGGCTCTTGGAGCGCTTCATTACTTTTCATCTCGACGTCGATCGTCGTTCGCATTTTAAATTAAGCACTAAAGAGACTAAAGACCAGAAGCACAAAAGTTCATAATATTTCTTGAGCATTACTTAAAATATGCATTTATCAAACTACATGTTTCATACACAAAACAGGGTATATTGTACTTATATTATATTACTATCTATATTACCTACTTTTTATAGCTTACAAGTTTCGCCTTAACTAGCAAAAGTTTTGAATATTCGGAATAAAGTATTACAAATAAGAACGTCAAGAAATTATAAAATTTGTCATTAGGAAATAGCATATTGTATAGATACTTTCCACCCTTACCACTAGTTGGAATGTGGTTCATTTTTGTTGTGATATTTTGGATTGTAAATGAAATTTGATGTTGGGAGAGAAAAGTAAAAAAGACTTTCTCCTAAGTATAAGACTAACAACAACAAGTAGAGAGCTTGAGTCATTTACCTAACCATAAATATGCCAGGGAATATAATTCATTGTTTATGCGCTGCAGTATCAATTTGAGGCCAGAAGGTAAAGTGGCGTAAAATATCTGAGGGCTTAATTAGAACCTACTTACTTTTCCATTGGAAGGCTCAGGACTCCGGAGGAAAAAGCCCATTTGAATTTGAAGCAAATTATTTACGGCATCTTTAATAATTTAATGTTTTCCGCATGAAATGATAATCGTGTTTGACTTTAATAAGGTTTCCACAAAAAGTCGCAATATGAAATACCGTTGTGAAGTGTAGAGAAGGCGGTTGAAGTTTGACAACCGAATCTTCCAACGAAATTGGTTATTCATGATGATTCAAATTGGAGCACGGCAAGTGAATAATTTTATTTTATAGCTTTTGCTTACTTTTACTAATACATACATTAAATACAAAGAATGATTTTATACATCATATCAAGGAGCATCAAGTAAAGTACCTTATGTACTTTTTTGTGTATTATATTTAAAATATTTAATAATAGTGAAATATATTGATGTTTTAAAGCATATAAGGTTATAATTTTTGATTTATCATATAGCAAGTATGCAGTTTTACATTATAAATATTAAAAAGGTAAATAAAGATGTAAAATTCACAAATTTCGTTTCAAGTTTCGTTACAAAGAAAAAATGGTTAGAGGAAAACAATTTGATGAAGAGCTACTTACCTAAATGACTTTAATTTGGAAAAAGATTTTTTCCACTTCCGGACAAGCTGGAATTTCATATTCATAGGTTTCGAATGAGAAAGAGAGAGGAATGAAATATTCATGTGCCAGGAAGGATCTCAAAAAAGGCGACGAAAAATTGAATCATTTCCTGATTCCAAAGTAAGATTTTCCTTTTCTATTTAAATAAAACTAAGTTAATCAGCAGAGCAAATTGGAAAGTCGAATATTAAATCAAGAGGCACTTGAGCGGTGATAAAATGGGAAAATGGATCGTCCTCGTCTGCGTCAGAGAGCTCCAATTTGTTTCAATCACTCTTTAATCTTGACACTTTGCTCACTTTTGGAAAATATCACGGAAGCTCGTCGAGAGCCATTACAAACTTCACCAACCAAACTTTCAAAGTTTTCAGGCTAAAATGAAATTGAACGGAAAAATCTTTACCAAATGGTAATACATTCCATATTCCTGGAATATACATACATATTATCCTTCTATCTTCTTGGGTGTCGTGTGGGATATCATAAGTACATAAATAGCTGATACTTAGGATAGTAATAAAGTCTATGTCAATGATTGAATTGAAGATATCAAAGTTTAAAAACATTCATATTTCATAAACAGTTGAAGTAATGATGTCAAATTTCCTAAGCTAACACAATTATAAAACTATAGGTAAGAGGGGATGTTCCAACTCGGTACACGTTACAAGTTGGAACATGACAGAGTCTACAATTTTATGGGGGAGTAAGGTAGTTAATCGCTTGAGCGTCGAGCTTCGAGCGTCTAAGTAGAATTAAAAATAGATAACGATAAGCTTTTGGATTTGGACAACCATTTATTATTTTACCTACTCAATTTTATACTTAAGGTAGTTTGGACCTTAATATATGCTGAAAGAGAACTCAAGGTATAAAATTGAGTAGGTAAAAAATAAATGGGAGAGTCCAACTCCAAAAGCTTATTGTTATCTATACTTTTAATCCTACCTCGACGTTCGATCGTCCCAACTCCAAAAGCTTATCGTTATCTATTCTTAATCCTACCTCGACGCTCCAACGATTAACTACCTTACTCCCTTATAAAATTTAGACTCTGCCTTGTTCCGACTTGTAACGTGTATCGAGTTGGAACATTCCCTCTTATTTAAGATGATTTCATATAACAAAACTACAATTTACATAATATATAAATGTATAACAAATAGGTACTTTCATCTTAACAATACTCATCTAAGGTAAATATTTCCCACTATGCATTATTCATACATGAGATGAATAACATTAATTATTTAAGTATGCATGATGCGTGAAGACTAAAGTTTGAAGATAGAGAATTCATAAATGAAAGAACGGGCCACTTGATGTAGAGATTCTTTTGAACAATTTGGCTAACTTTTATCCAGAATTGTTCAATTTTCAAGACACTGGCAACTTGGTCCATCAAATTCTCAAAAGATAAATCAATATAACATGTTACATTTAAACGAAAAATCCAAAGTTTCCCCACAAATCCATTTTGCATATCTTGAAGTCATTTACCTCCTATGGCCTTACTTATGATCTACTCCATAAAAACGCCCCATAATTTTATTCCGAAATACCACGAGTCAAAGCGGAATGAAGTTAGAGAGTCATTATTATTATTTTCTCTGCGGAGCTCAAGATATTTGGCCTAATCACCCCATAGATAATACATCATATTGAAGAGTCAAAATGGTCGAGAACATTTAATCCAACAAGGACTTTCTCTCATCTTCGTCGCGCGTCGAGCGATAATCATAAATTGGTTTTACCATCATCCTAAAAGAGAAAAGAGGAAATCTCTGTTCTGAATGTAGTAAGAAGTAGGCCGCGGGTGATGATGAGGATAAGAAGCCTCACTATGAAGTTAGAGCCTCTTTCCAATGAATCTCTCCTCCAATGACGGTCCTAAGCACTTACTCACATCCTACTTGTAATATCCTTTACGAGAGATGAGAGTAGAAAGAAGGGAAAGATGGAAAGTTGAAAAGACAACGGAGTTCCTTCTGCCCATCAATTCTATGAATTTTCTCGTAAAGTACGCATGTCGTCGTAAGGCCCTTGTACCCAGCTGTGTGTGCTTCTTCTTGGCCGCCTCTGCCATCGCCACCAGCACCAGCAGCCCTTCCATAGCTTCAACCTTCCCTTCTTCGACGTAGCAGCACCTAGGGCTCGAGCTCTCGCTATGAAAGAACCATAAGGGAAAGTGGAAATGAAAACCGGGCAGTTTTCTCATAGCATCCCATCAAGTTTCTTCTTTTCTTCTTCCTAACGCCGGAAACCCAACGTTCCCGCATTCTTTCTTTCACCGATCATGGAAAGATACTCCTTCTAATACAACAACAACACTCTTGGCTTACGCATTTGCCAAGAAGAATAAATATCAAGTTGGATTTGGTATTTGGTAAAAACTAGCTGCAAAAACTAACTTTCTCTTCACACTCTTGTGTGCATTGAGCGTCTTTTCTTCTCTTCGACTTCTCATCTCTTGGAGTCTTGAGCGGACGGGTTTTCTTTACCTGCTCAGACTTTTCATGACCAAGATAAACGACAAAAGCGGGGAGTTTACTTCCACTTGACTATTTCCCATCCGCGGATTGACGAGACGAAAGGATAAAGTGAGACCGTGAGAATAGAAAAAGACCTTTTTACTTGGACAATTCTTGGTGGTCTATGTAGAAACTTTCTAGATTGAGGCGGAGAAACGGTGAAAATCTCTCAGGACTTTTTTTTATTACTCTCTAGGTCGGGGCAAAAAAATCTTTATGAAAGAGAGGACAATAAATTTTATTCTCTTGCGAAATATGTGACAGGGCATCTCTTTCAATTTACCCCTGTATACTGACTCAATAATTCTTTTCGTGCCGCACGGAATCCCCACCACGTCAAGAGAAACTGAGAGCTAAATCAGAAAATAGCTATTGGAATATCAACTGGTTTCTTCCGAATTTTCAGCTCTTCATTTTAAAGGTATTTGTTTATGCAAATGTTGACTTTGATTTTGATTTCAACACAATGAGGAAATTATTTCCTTCATAATATCAATTTCCCAATTTATCACATGATACGAATATAAAATATAGAGAAACCAGAAGGAAAAAGGAAAAATTCGAAAATTATATAAAATTGCATAGTTTTAATAAATACTACTAATGATTCAAATTATTTATTAGTTAGCTTTGCAAGTTTTATATCTCTGAATTAATTATTTTACAATGAAAGTAAAAAAGTTATTCATTATATTTGATTCCCATATTTTTATTAACATGGGGGCGTATTTAAACGTCTTTTGAAGCTTGAACTTACTTTTAAAAGAAACAATAATTTGTTGTACAAGATAAAAGACTTTTAAAAGTCCACGCATATACCTAACTTTTTAATTACTTTTTTTAATTATTATATAAATTGGATAAAGTAAAGGTTAAACAAAGGTTAAAAGCGTAGGGGTTAACGAGAAGTAAAAAAGCTTCATATCGACTTTTTAATATTTAATAAAAATGAGGGTTAAAGTTAACATGTATGTAATCACATGAACGTGTTTCTTCGCGAAAGTGCTTAATTGTATGAATCAGGTTGTAGTATTAATATATTTGCTTTTTCTCCCAAGAACTTTAATTAGCTCGATTAAATGATATGTAAATACGAGTCCAAATTAATTAAAAAGTTGTTTGCAAATTGTTCGAGTTAGAAAGGAAATTTGAAATTCCAATGATAGCTTTTTATGAGTGAATAGGATTTTCTACACGAGTTTTTGACATTGTAATTAAAAGAAGGCGCAAAGTTTTGCTCCTTCGCTTCTTCTCCTTAATTCTTAAGCTGTCTAATTAAAAAGTACAAAACTCCTCTCGTGGATTATCTATTAGCCCAACATTGTCTGCTCAACTTTCCCCTCCCATATATATTCTTCTTCAGAAAAGAAACTGGACTATGTGTGCAGTTTCTTTCGAGTTGAGCCAGGGATCCTGGAAGTTCGAAGTCATTTAATTTGATTGATTGCCATGTTCACTTAAGTTCATCTTCTGCTTGTAAGGAAAAGCTCTCATGGTAAGAGCCCAAGTTCTTCGGCGACCAAAGGAAAACGCATGGGGCTTAAATCTAATCTCATTTAAGACTCGGTGCTCAACTCAATTTTTTTTCCAAAATCTACTTAATAATCATCACAAGAAACATCTATTGAAAATCCAGTAATTCAATTATTCCTCAAATCCATTTTTCACCGCGCTCTTTTTAATGCTCTAAATGGCACGTGGCGATTCAATAAATTGTTTGGCTCTTAAAGTTCGAGAAAAGTCAATTTATTTAGAACTCCTTAGAAATTATTTCCTTTGGAAAGCCGCGTTGAGGAAGGAATGGAGTTTGAATATGAAATAAAACGGTGGCGAGGAATATTGTGTTAACCAAACAACATGTTCACTTAATGTTAGTTAGTTGTATGAAAATATATGTTGGCTATTATATGAAGATTTAAGGCAATTTGGATGCATTCAGAAACTTTGATTTGAGGATCTTGGAATTTTATGAGCTTCAAATGATAATCTTGTTAGATCGAGTTAGAGAGTGAAAGCATTCCTCACAATAATGCCTAATAGACTTTCCTTTCAGAAAAGGCTAAAGAATTTACTTTCTGTGGTAGAATGTGAGTTTCTTTTCAATCCCATCATCCAACTTGACTGATCGATGTTTCTCTTTGGTTTCTCCTCTGCTTGTTCAGTCTCCTATAGACAATTAAAGTCTCTTTCACAAGAGACACTCACTTTTACTTTATTTCTCCTCTCGTAAAAGAATAAAGCTCGGAGTTCATTATTAACATTGCCCTTTTGAATTACCGTCCAAATTGAATTATTCTTGAATAATTATTAATGAATTATTCTCTGATTTCGGCTAGACAAATTAAACATCAAAGCTCTAAGTTCTTATGAAGTCTAAAATGATCTACCAACCAAAACGAAACATTTATTACTTACAACAATTAATAATAAATAAATATGTTTAACCTTGTTTTACGAATGTGATAATCTTGTCTGAATATCTAAGTTATTATTTCAAAATCCTAAATACCAGATCTGTAGCTGTCCCAGTCCCAAAGTAAAATAATAAGGGCGTAAATTTTGGAATGGTCTGCTGGTACCATTGTTATAAATATTTACTTCATTCCAAATGCACGCGTTAGTTTTCATTCATGAAAATGTAGCACAATGAAATTGAGCTGATATTGAATATGAAATTTCCGATCCTTTCTGAGCTCTTGCTAATAAGATTCGGTTAATTTAGGGAGTTTATACAATCTATAATCTAATTATTTTGATCGAGCTAGTGGATGGATTATAAAGCGGGGAAATAATAAGTTTATTAACTAACTCGAAGTGAAATACAATAATGAATATACGGAGCACATTGGTCCAGATACTTCTGTATTTTCTCAACACGTAATATTATATTTAAAGTATACATACTAGTGGCAAATAAAGCAAAAAGGAATTTAGATCATTCGGTGAGCCTATGAGAGAGGCAAGTTAATAAGCAAAAGCGAGAGTATCTCTTCGTAATATATTGAATTAGTATTTCGAGGCGGCGTTGAAGGAATGTGGCTCTTCTTTCTCCTCCTCTCTATTTGCTTTAATCACAAGGAAGGGGCGATGTGGCAGGTGCATGAGAAAAGAGGCATTTGGGACTGGCATCTCATTTGCCCTTCTCTGTTCCCAGTCTCCCACAATTGATTTAGTAATAAAATGCTTATTGTCCTCCCATTCTAATTTAATCGGGGCCTCTGGAACCACACCGCCATATCCCGACCCAACAGTGCTAAACTCCTCTCATTCCGTCGCGAGGCTCTCGGGGAAAACCCTTAAAATTCAAAAAGGTTTCAAATGGGAGTGACGAGCTACTGTGAGTAAACACTTTCCAAATTACTACTTTGCTCCTTCGAAATACAGAATTTTATTCCGCAGGAGCTCATTCAAGACAGGGATTCAGGTTGGGAGAAAATATAGTAGATTGCCACTTAAAGTACTCACAGAGCCTCTATGTATAAAATATATATGAAGGAAGGCGGTTGAAGAAATTCTGCTGGGTTTGCTGTCAAAGTTCTGGAGCTTCCAATTCGAAGGTATTTATTCTGCTTGGGTGGTTCCCCATCATGGTTGGAGAGACGGTGGGAGAAAATATGGCCAGAGGGGAGGAAATAAAACCCAAGTTAAGTTTCTCATCCTCCATTGCTCTTGAGATGAGGAGGATCTTCGTTTGGAATGTTCTTCTTATCCTGGACTGATTCTTTTCACTTAGACAGCGTATGTCATATCATTTACTTTCCTCGTCGGTCTTTTCTTAAGATCCGCTCTCGTACACAACGCTTCTCCCCACTGGCATCCGCCCAAATTTAATAGTGAAAGGATTTTCAATCGACCACTTCCTCCCTTTCATCTCTCCCAAATTCTCACCTCGATCTCTGATCTTTTTTCTCATTTTCCTCTAAGCCAAGAAGTTTTATTTGAGACCTTTCAAAGTAGCGAGTCATGTGGGTTCTCAGGAGGGCATATAAATGACCAATGTGAGCCACAATTCATACCTTGACTAAAATATTGTCTTTTTATGTGATTCGCAAAATATATGAATCCTGTATCTCGTATGCACCATATAATATTACATTGCATCGCACAGGGAAGAGTGTAAATCGTGTGAAAGTGTGAGGGGAAGGAGATTCCTCAAGAGTCCCTTTTCCACCATTTCTCCTCGAGGAGAAAGAAAGCTGACAAAGGGTCTACTTGAGACCCTCCCCACATCTTCGAGAATTAAATGCCATACCTCAGAAGTGGATAAACTCCATTACCCAACATCCGCTCCACTCGTTCAATCTTAATAAAATCATCCCGTGAGTTCTCGACCAATATTCAACATCTCTTTGGGGCGATCAATAAAACCTTTCCAGGCTCTTCATTTTCCCCCTATTTCTCTTCATATTTATTAGCCCCATTGGCCTGTGGTAGGAGGAAACTTCTCTCAACATAAATTCTTTCAGAATGTTCAAATAACGAAACCACAAACCTTGGTCTTTTTTCTATTGTATCAAAGACCATTTATCTTTTACGTATGTGACGTACACAAAACCTCTTTGAAAGACAATTCTTGTAATTGGATAAACCAATTATTTACCTTACAAAATTATTTTGTTACAAAAGCGCTAATTTCCCATTGTTCGATAAATAAGCAAGCAACTCAAATGATAACAATAATACCGACATGGATTGTGATGCACCAGACTTCAACTCGTTTGCAACACGTGCATATTGTTTGAGCATCACTCAATTGTAAAGAATAATTTTCCCACATATCTCAAATAACTATTTAACAATACGATAACATTACGTTTTCGATCTACTCAAAAATACTTTTGTTAATAGTTAATAATATTATTCAGTATATAAATTGCAAATATCAAATAATTAAGTGGATTATATAAAACAAGAATAACTTTCAAAAGAACTCAAATTCGAAAAAATGAAGTTATAAGTAGCTTTCGTAGGTTATTATTTAGCTATTTATAATTCGTATGATTATGTATAAATGAAATAAATGTATCTCTTTGAGTCTAATTGAATAGTAGATTTTATTTTAGGAACAATTATAAGATGCTTAAAAGTATTAACTCCAAAAATACTTCTGTAGTGAGTAGAGAACATATTCTATGGAAAAGATTTACAGATTACACCAATTTAAGTGACTTCTTGATAAATTAAATTTTGTGTATATAGCTGTTGTTCTGTTGAACAATAAATTACAATTTCTGATAGATCAGCCCAATGTATCATAATTTCCCAAAGTAATGCCCATCCTTGTACATCCTTGTGCATTTACATTGTTCTTCTCATATCAAAGACAGCCAGATTCATTGTGCCATAATTCAAAAGCTCTTATCTTAAAGATGCAGGAGAGTAAAGAGCTTCGCAATCGTGTCGAACGAGATTACCTACCATAAAATGTATGCGAATATTATCATAACACTCAATATTTAATCCTTTACTACAATTTCTTTGATCCTTTAGAATAGCTTTTATAGCTTTTAGCACATTAGAAATATCAATAAATTGATAATACAAAATACAAACAATATTTTTTATAGACGAAATAATTTTGTGCTGATGTACTGATAAGCTAAATATATATTGAAAATAAAATTGTTAATTTAATTAAATATATACATAAATATATTTGAGTTAGATATAGGTTTAATAAATAATTTAAAAAATATATCAAATCATTTAATATTTAATTGGATATATATTAAAGTAGTTTATTATTTCATAAGTATACTTTCTGAGAAATTGTTTAGCGGAATTATTAATTAGTTTATATAAATTCCTTCTAATTAAAAACCTTCAACAGATTTTTTGAAAAGATTCGGAATTGAAAAAGTTCATTCTCTTCCAAGTTCGCCCAAAGGTCGCCCATGAACTCTGATATTTAAGTACCCAATTTGCCTAATTAATTAGCGTGAACTGTATCCTCGTTATCTTGATGACTATGGTTATGGCCCATTGAGAAGGATAGAGGGAAAAGTCCAAAATGAGTACGATAATGCAAATTGCCCTCAATGACAATGAGCGACAGAAGACAGGAGAGTTTGCTCAGAGAATAATGCCTTCCCCTTATATTACTAAATTATCTACACTTAAATTTTGAGCTAATTTCCCGTAAGGGACTTTTGGCTAAATTCCTCTCTCAAAATTCCATCCTCCTCTACGAAGTGAAACATTAGCATGCCCAGACGTCTCTGTGTGACTAACTGCTCAGTAGTTGAGTTGGGTTTCCACTGCGGTTAGGACCTTTGAATTCTCATGCTCATCTCTCCCCGTCTTGGAATAAAGTAATCTTCGTTCCCATTTCCACATTGGCTCAATCACTCTTATCTTATCTCACTCTGTCCCCTGACTATTGTTCCTTTTCAATGGCGCTTAGCTGCTTAGGGATCTTTGAATTTGAACACTCGGCCCATTCAAACAAGCCTCAATCCAATCCAAATCCCATTCGAATACTTTTATTCTTCCGACTCAATACTCAATGCTCTAGAGCCTCTAGAGGAGAAGTGTACATATGAGAAACGACCACGCTATTATTCACAAAGTGTCCCGGGTATGATCTCTTCCGAGTTGAACTCATGAAGAAAAACGCTTGTTTGCTTTATCTAAACTCGGCTGACGATGAGGAGCCAAGTCCATAAATTGCGGAAAGAGACTCCCGTTTCTCCTACTTTTCCTCAGATTGCTCTTACATTACGAGTTTCTTGTATCGATTTTGCTTCCAAACTCCGTTCAAATAACCTCCTTGGAAAGATGTGTTCGTCTCTACTAAAGGTCTTTCAAATCCTCTCTTATATGGATAATCTTATTCAGAGCTCCCAATGCCTTCCCCTTATTGGACCAGAAGAGCTCTTGGAGGAAAAAGAAGTAATCTATGTAGTCGTGGGGAAAGGAGAAAGTTACTTTCGCTCTCTGCCAAAGACAAACGGGAAATCAGTATTCTCAAAGATGTTTCCTCCTTCCTTCCTTACATAGTAGAATATTGCCTTGATATACTTACTTACTTTATTCAAAGTAAGTATATTTTCTACTTCTCAATTTCATTTCCCTTATTTCCTCTCAACTAACTTATTCTAGATACAATAACACAATCCGGGTGCCGAGGAAGTTTGGTGTTTGGGTGTTCTCGATTTGTTTATTTTTCACTTGTTTAAGTTGTTTAAAGGAAATCAGTCATTCTTTGAAGGAAAAGCAATTCAAATGTCTCTTTCGGGAACAAAAACATGAGAAAATCAATTTGCAATTTTAGCATTCTACGCATTTGGAATTGACAGTCATTAGATTCAAAACGACATTAAGTATTCTCCCTACGCATTAGCTGACTTGAAAAAACCAAAGCCTTTTAAACTCCAAAAACGTCTCCTTCTTAAACATTGACAAATTGTTGGTCTTGATTAAAAAATTCTTTCTGGGCCTGTTCATACATGTAAATTGAAAAAAGAAATATTACTAAAAGTTTTGCTAATTCTTTGTTCCTATATTCTGCATAAAAGCCTGTGTATGCACGTACATTATTTAGTAATTATGTATTTCAGTATAAATATTTAAAGACATATAAAAGGGATTGACTTTATAGAATTTTAACTAAATTCTCAATTAAATCTTTGCCAATCAAATACGTATTCGCTAATTGGAAATCGGATATAGTTATAAAGCATGAAGAAGGGGGCATTGCGTAACAAGGATTGATTCTTTTGTGCAAGAAGGATATTTGAATTAAATTATGCGAGGATCAAAGAATTTCTCGGCTTTAATGAAAATTGATTCAAGTCAGATTTGAACTCAAGCCGTCTTTTGCTATTGACATTCTAATTAGGATTTAAAAGGAAATCTTTCCGCTGGTTAAATTTCAAATTTAAGGCAGACAGGGCTGCTGAAGCCCATAAGCTTCTTCTTCACAGTGAGATGCAAATTCATATTAGAGGGATTGAAAAGATGCAAATTGATGATTGAGCGGCTTATCGTTTCAACTATAAAGATTCATATTAAGTTAACCATTATATCCGAAACTTGAGATTATTAGAGAATATTAAATACCCCTTAAAGTTCAGCCTTTCTTCGTCTTTTCCCTCTCTTCTCTTCGAGTCTGCAAGTTATACTTTCATATACGCACAAACATAAATCATCAAGTTTGAAACTTTCAAGATATCTGGGCCAACTTTCCCTCCAAATCAATTCTTTTATTATAGATTGAAAAACCATCTTTGGAAATTGTAAAATATTATGACTATTTTGCAAAGTTTGGTAATTTAATATTAAAATATAGATAGATGCTTTGAATATCTTTTCTGTATGCTTACTTATTTTTATAGTATGCATATTTCATTTTGCATCTGAATAAAATCATATAAAATATTTTTGGGCGAGCAAATGCGGGTAATCTTTGTCTGGATGAAGTCTGGGAGTTTACATTATTGCATTTGGAATATGAATAGTAGGTACATTTTCTATTTTTGCCCATACTTTTCAATGTTCAGCTTCGTGAAATCTTCTTTCAATGTGTCTCATCTTCTACTTTTTTGTGTATTGAAGCCGAGGTGAAGAGAGAGATCAGCTTTCCTTCATTCGAAGAGATTTGCCTCTTTCAGAAGTTGCCTTCTTCTTCTGACACATTCACTGAGCTGAATTGAGCCAGAGCGACACGAAATCCGGATTAGATTCTTCTTGCACCCGATGTATTCTTTCCACGCTTCTTGGGAGACTCTAAAGAAAAATATGAGTCTTCTTCTCGAACAATCAATTATTTGTAATTCTCTCTTTACATTCTTCATAAAACTAAGATGTTTGGACATATGGTCAATAGAGCTAATTGAATATCTTTGATAACCGTAAGTCTTGAGAGAATTTCATCCGATTAATGTTTTTACGTTGTTTGCTATGTAATGTAGTCCATCGAAATAAGAAAAAATTACTCTATTTCATATACCTATTTTTGTTTAGAATGGTTGAAGGACGAAAAGATAAAAAAAATATTAATAAAATATAATCAATTGAACTTTTGAAATGCAATGTTTTGTCTCTTCTCTTGCTTCTGTTAATAGACAGTCTATTTAAAATCATATATACATAAGCAATTTAAAAACAAAATTTTTAATGAAATATTTTAAGAGGATTGTTTTTGTAATTAGAGAGATGTGTAAAATATTATATATAGGAGTAATGGACCTTGGACGGAAAGGGCCTTATCCGATATCCATCTATCCTACATATGTAATAATAATTTGAATAAGAGCTTCATTTGAGTTTGTTAGAGAAGGTAAAGGGATTTTCTATTAGAGTCTTAATTTGATAAATGAAACTTTTGTACGAGATGAATTAATTCAATTGATTTTTGAAACAGAGATTCTCAAAAACTTTTTTTCTTTTAACAAGAAAAAGAAACTAACGAGGAAGTAATATTTGAGATTCTTACAAGACCAAAGATTAAATTACGGCATATACCTCCATTCCAAAAAGAACTTTCTTCCGGTAATTTTTTTATAATGACTCGAAAGATAATTCATGTAAATAACGTGTTCATTAAGAATGACAATTTAATTATATTGTATTTTCATTATTTCATGATTCGTTTTTCATTTTTTATTTAACAACATTATAAGTCATGAAAAATACTCTAAGGAGTAAATTAAAACTGGATATTAAATCCCTGACTAACTATCTAGTATGGAAGGTGCCGGGAAGGAATCTTTTTACCTTTACACAAGGTTTCATCCTCAAGATTAATGCCTTTTACATTGTTAAGAGACTTTCAAATTAAAACTTTGACTATTTTAAATTTCAAATTAAAAAGTGAATGAGAAATAGAAGAGGAAAAAGTTATTTTAGCCTCCTCTAACTGTGCTCTTGAATTAACAAAAAACTCATCTACAGAGTAAACAGGGTTTCGAACAGAGGGGTCTTTTTGGTCTCTTATTTCTTTACCTCCCCATTACTCTCCTTGATAAATAGGATGAGAGGAGGGAGATGAAACGGATCGATTTGGTTCCATTCACCTTCTCCTCCTTCGCCGCCGCCGTGGTCAGAAATGTATTTCCAATTTCGACTTGTTGAGACAAAGAGCTTCAAGTCTAATACACACATATTAGACTACATAATACTTCACCTATATACTACTGCTCTCGTCCTATCCTATAAAAACTGTGCTAAGAACGGTAGCATTGATAAGTGATGGGGGAGTCTAATAGACACTTTCTTTTTTAAAACTTTTTGTTCTTGTCGATCGCGTTTAAAAGCAACAAGCTCCTCCTTCATTCCTTTTTAAAACTTTTTTCTTTTTCCCAGGGAATTGATTTCCTTCTCTTGTGGCTCTTCGCCCTACCCATTTGGAAAAAATTAAGATGCCTCTGAACCCGAGGTTGATGAGGGCGGACACGACAGCGGCTTCGATGACTCCCCCGCCTTCCAGACGCTCCCGCCGATTTTCACTCCAACCGACAACGTCCCTCCGCCCGGCTGTCAGCCCACCGAGACATTCGAGATCGCCGAGTCCAAAACCAAAGGCCCCGCCGCCGCAACCGGTCAAGTCAACTTGTAAGATCCTGATCATGGGGCCGTCAAAGGCTGGGAAAACGTCCATCATTCAAAGATTCCTGTACAACAACTTCAACATGAAGTATCACAGGACTGTCGAGGAGCTTCACAATGCCGAATTCGCATTCAACGGCTCCAAACTGAACTTGGACATTTTGGACACGGCGGGGTGCTATGAATTCCCGGCCATGCGAGAACTCAACATTGCTTCTTCAGACGCTTTTCTTTTAGTTTATTCAATTGAAGAAGAAATGACTTTCGAAGAGGTAATTGAAATTAATAGAAATTATCGTCTAAATCCATATAGATTTTTTTTAAATATTAATTTTAAAACTTTAATTTTAGCGAAGGTAATACAGACTTGGAATTCATTGGAAATTCAGTATATACAATAAATTGTATGAAATTTTGAATTTAAGGTGGCGATGCTTAGGACGATTGTAGCCAAAACAAAGACCGACGCAGTTCCATTAGTTATTGTGGCGAATAAGAGCGACAAAGAGGACGAGGACCCGGACGACACCAAATTCGCTCGAATATCCAAAAAAGGAGAAGACTTGGCCAAGAAATGGCGCCACGGCTTCGTCAAATGTTCAGCCAAGACTGGAGAAAACATCACGGAAGTTTTCAAAGAACTTCTCAATCAAGCAAATGTGCAATATAAACTGAGTCCAGCTTTACGAAAGAGACGTCAATCACTTCCAGGTAATTCAATTCACTACGCGCTTCCTCCTCCTCCATAAAAGATAATTGAGTGTATGTCTAGTTGAAGACAAGGGAGTTGTGTATTGTGCATCTCTTCACCACCAAGTAGATGTGAATATTGATTCATTATCTCATTTTTTTGAGGCGTCTCTGAGAGTTTTCATATTAAGTATCCAAACTCACGAAACACTTAAAAAAGACATCAAAGAATGAATGGTTGCTCTTCTAATTTAAAAATACATTAAATGGTATCGACTATACATAAGTAATATGCAATACAAAGAGATGCATTCTGAGCCTATTTACAATCTAATCTTAAATCTATTTATTTAATTATAATGATAGTTAGCTATACCTAGCATTTTAGTTTTGAGAGAAAGGTGTATGGAGAAAAAGAAAGTTCTTTTTGCAACAGGTGCCCATTAAACATAATACTCGCTCATCCTTTCAACCCCACAGCTCCATTGTCCCTTTCTTCGCATGTGATCAGACCATTCTAGGGTTTTTTGCTCATATTATACAAAACTACAGGCTTTATATTTTCTTTTTTACCAATTTCCAGCATATTCATACTAAAATTCCATTTGGTACTTTTTTCTAAGTATTAAGAAATTTTTCATCAAAATAAGTTTTTAAAACTCATATAAATATACGACAAGTATAGTGATTTTTTGAATTTCATTAAACTCACAATCAGTAATTTATTATCTATCAATAGCCAATCTTCGGGTATTTTGTTGCACAATTAACATTATAAATCCTAGTTAGTTTTTCTGGTTGTTCCATATATTTAACTGACGTGCGTCATTCATGGCACGATGGAATATAATCCTTTGTCAAGATATTCTTTCATAATAAGATGAGGCGAGGTGAGGCGCATGAGGACAAAAATGTCATTTCCGCGTAATCTCTGAACATAATTGAATTGAGTGAGATTTCTACTTTCTCGCTCGCCAAAAGTATACACTTGCTTTTATGTAGCAACATGTTATATACCACATTACATAAGTAGTCTATAGTTTGGAAATGTTTTCTTGAGAGAGAGAGAGAAAAAAGTCTGAAAATGGGGTTCCGCCGCGCGAGTCAATTATGAATAACTCTTCTTTTTTTCCTCCGCTTATATCAACTTGACCTCTGCGAATCTCGGTAGAATGCCTTTTCCCTAGTTTCTTTTCCATCTTCAAAGGTTGTGAGAGAAATGAACGATCAATAAAAATTTTATATGACCATATTTCCTCTCCTTTAATAAGTACTAATAGAAAGATAGACTTCAATAAGATACGCCTCTGTATATTTCACCTTTCCTTTTGCTCCATGGATATGAATTATTTAAATGTTATGAATATATTCATAACTACATTCATGTATTATACTTGAAAAATTATAGTTTAGAGGAAAAGGTTATAATGTCCCGCTATTTTAAAATGCATCATGAAAATGTTTTACTTGTGTACACTCTGGGGTGAAGAACAGGAGATTATATAATGCAAGGGGAATATCAAAGGCCAAACAGAGTTCTTACCTGTGTACACTCTAATGCACATTTTTACTTCAGTTCAGTGAGATCTAAAAAGACATTCATTATACACGACTTGGATCTAGCTACATGGTTCTATTTGTAATTTAAATAATTTGAAAATTGAATTACCTAATTTGCAGGAGGCGTAGCAGGAACAGGAGGGCCGCCTCAACCTGTTATGGTACCAACTCCGGCACAACTTGCAGGTCATTAGAAATAATTATAAATAATGAATATTTAATCCAATTCTGATACAAGTTTAAAAGGTTACATTTAGATATTATAATAAGCAAATTGAATGGGGTTTTGTTTTTGATATAGCCCTGAGAGAAAGAAGCAAGCGGAATTCTTGTATTCTTTCCTAAATGCGGAGGAGGAAAGAGAGATCCAACCATGATTTCCAATCTGCATACATACATGGATATATTATATAGAAAATAAGTATTTTATGCGTCGTTGACTTCTCTACTATTATAAAATGAATTTCTCATCAATCAGTCATTTATGGAATGGCGTGAAATGAAAAATATATTATATATGAGTAAGAAACATGAGAATTTTTATTGAAATGAAAATAATTATTGTCTATAGAATTTTAGACCTTGATTTCAATCAGAACTTTTTCAGGATTTTGGCTTCTTTTATGGTTTAACCTGCTTGATCTTCTTAACTTTGACCTCCTTGTTGTTCTTCCTCTTTCGTGGTTTGTCCTCGCTTCCAATGATCGCCAATTTCTTGATATTTGCAATTTCATGAACCTCTCGAATTTTTACATTCTCCAAAACAATTTTCCAGACGTAGTTGAGATACCTGTAGCGGGCCATTCTCTCGGCAGTGAAAATAATTTTGGCACGAGCAATCTTCTTCAAATTCTCCTTTGCAAAGAGGTCAAAGCATTGTTGAACCTTCTTGACCAGCTTTTCCCCGATTTTGTTCTCCTTAAGCAGGATGGCCAGTGATTGATTCAATGCGACGCCAATGGTCGATTGTTGATAAACAGTGTCTTCAATGTTCATTTTTTCAACTACAGAACATAAAAATGTTATGTAATCATTACACAATCTGTTAGAACATTTGTATTATGTTTTAATATATTGAATATAAATGATTTATTGACGACGTTACGGTGGTATACTTGATTATTAACTATATACAAACATGTTACCTAACTTATGTATATATTAAATGTATTTCATAAAACTTACCAGTACAATTTAATAATCCAAAATGTATTTAAAATGGAGTGAAAGAAAGATAATTAACGACACAGGAATTTTTCATTTAACTCTACCGAATAACCGTAAATGGCGTGTAGGGAAATGTATTATGAGGAGCTGGATACAAAGGCGGGGTTTTTATACAGAAAAAGCATTGTTCCTACTGGAGCCAGCGTAGATTAGTCTCTTATGAAGTTAACATGCATTGCTATTGTAGAAAATGAGGATATGGATTGGGTTTCTAATTACAGTTTAAATTCTAATAAACGTTATTTTCCAATTGTAAGATAATTGATGATGTATATAGATGTATTACTTATGAATTTATCGGATTTATTAAATTTATTCAAAATATATTCAGGAGATGATAATTATGCGAATTATTATTAAATAGTTTAATCCGTTAGCATTGAGTTTCATCATAATGATGTGATTTCCTTGTAGTGTCAGAAAGGCTGACTTCTTCGGGTTTCTTTGTCGGAATGTCTTGAAGATTAATTTCCTTTGTTTCCTCGTGCATTCTCTTTTGAGAAGAAGGGACGTTTTGAAAGTAAGGATAATTTGGATAATCTTTATGGATTAAATTGTAAGTGAACACATTGTCTCCTTTCGCATACTTCTTCTCGTACTTCTGTTGACGAAGATACCCGATGGCCACAAAAATGAAGAATATCAAAATGAGGAGCATGAAGACTGGAACAAAGATTAAAAGTCCGTTCTCGTCCTTGATGAAAGTCATTGTGCGGCAAAAGAGTAAAATCCAATAGAGTCCACTTACGCCCATCCAGATGTGTATCTTTCGCTTATCGTTCTATAATAAATAATATTAAGAAAGAAAATGTTCAACAAAGATTCATTTTTTTTAGAAAAATGATAAAAAATTAAATGAATATTATGATAGATAAATTATTTAAATATATTTATTGTAAATTATGGTTAATTTAAAGAGATACCTATGTAATAATAGTCGTAACTACTCAGTATTATATATAAATATAAATTAAGTAAGATATAGATGATGGGGTTGATGAATTTTAAATTGGCAATTTATTTATTGACCTTTAGAACTCCGAAATAAAGAAGAAAATAATTCGCAATCATTATCATTTCACAAATGATAAATAAAAATCCCCCTAAATTGAAAATATGAAGGTTCATTTATTTGTGATTTTTCATACATAATGAACATATAAGTAAATAATTATTATATAGAAATTACTCTCATTTTTATGTTTACTTTGTGCAAGTTTATAAGTATATCTTACATGGGAAAAGATCCGAGTGAATTTCTTCAATTTCTCCAACAAATTCATGCAAAATTAACATAATCCATCTCATACCATGCAGCTAAAGTCATAATTAGAACAAAACTTACACAATAATAAATAATAACAACTGACAAACAATTTTAAAAGAGAGCTTAATAAATTGCGAAGCTTAATGCAATTACATAGCATTCTATTAAACTTACAATTATTCCAACATAAGAAACAAGAAGTAAAGCTTTTAAAATTTCAACGCAGCAGCACGGATTAAACGGCATTTTAACCCAATTTACTTAATTAAATTTTAACTTCAAAACAATTTAAATTGAGATTCATTTGAGCAAAACGAAGAACCTAAAAACAAACTAATAAACTCACATTAATTTCATACCGGTATCACCATGCTAGTTTTCACAATTTGAAAATGTTCTCTAAAAAAGCAAATAAAGAGTTATTCAATGTTTTTAACTTTTTGCCTATAACGAGTATGTATTGAATATTGAATTGTGAATGTGAACTCTCTGCAATACAGAATGTATAAATAGTAATTCGATATTTAAATATGATGTGACCCAAAGTAAATGTGGAAATCGTTGCGAAAATTTACTAATCTGATCAAAAATGAATATTAATTTTTTCAATTTTGAGATTATGACGCTCACTCTCATTGAAAATAAAATATTTGACTTGAACGACCAGACTATTTTTATTTTTTAAAACATCAAAGTCAGTATTATAACGAGAGCTACTTACTATTTTCACGTACCTACACGTGCGTACGTTATATATACATACATACATCCATAATCCAAGGTTCATAAAATATACCTTATAAGGCACGTGTGTAGTTGTGTAGTTATTTTGTAAATTCATAAGTACAATTTAATAGGTTTTATAAATTTTAAGATAAATATTGGTAATACCTACACTCATACATAGCATGCAATAATACTTTAATTACATTATTATTTACAAATAATTAGTACATGTTTAAGTTGATGCTGTTCAAGTTTATTTACACGCTTTTACGCCCTTTACATCTGACTAAAAGTTAAAATAAAACAATGATTTTTAGTACTTAATTATTCACATAAAGCATTTGTATTTTGTCATTATTCATACGTAAGCGCAAATATAAAAACGTTCATAAAATTTTGTGAGTTTTAATGATTCTTTTTGTAAAGATGAACTTACCGGCGTTAGAGGTAAATTTTTGGGCATTCGGATATAAGCAAAGTTGTGTCTGTAAGTGAAGCAATATACGGCCAAATGTTCAAAATCGTTGACTGTCATGTTATCTGGTAGAGTTAAAAGAACGTCTTTGCCTCTATAGCCTTTAATAACATCACATCTGAACGGAATTGATTTATTAAAATTGATCTACAAATTGCATGTTTTAGTAGGTATTGAATAAAAAATCTTACTTTCCATTTTCGTTAGCTAGTTTCGTGTTGGCTGTTAGATCTTCATATTCGGAAAGTGCACCTGGCTTTTTTCCAACGGAGAAAAACGCATCAGGTCCTCGACCTTTACAAAATAAATTAAAAATATTATTGGATAAAAAATTAACTCAATTTAAATTGTTTAACATTATTAGATTTGCAACTTTTCCTTAAAATGGACTTTCTTACTAACCATCATAATAAAAGTTTTTGATCAAAATTCGTTTGGTGTCAAGAAGAAAAACTTCTGAAGCTTTCACTCCATGAGCGTATGGAATGAGTTTTCCAATACTAGTGCTTTTCGTTTGAGCTCGTCGACCGGAGCTTACGTCAATTAATATTAAGACAACAGTGTAAAAAAATATAGGGGAAACCATTTTTAATATAAAGTAAACACCCTAATTAATAAGTCATCTAAAAATCTCAATTGGTCTACTATTAAGAGTTTCACAATATTTGTCAATTTTTCAGCTATATTGAGCATTTATACCTTTTAAACTCATTTAAATACAATTATATGTATAAAATTTATTATTATTGAATTCCCAAATTTAGAAGCGATATTACAAAAAAGTTAAAAGGTTTTTATATTAGTCGAGGTGTAGAAATTATTTCAAGATCATATTTAGCCTTAAAGTTATTATATGCATAAATCCTTGAGAGTCGAGAGCAGATGCCTAAAGCAATACCAAATATAAGTATTATAATAAAAATAAATGCATTATATTTTATAACTAGTATTTCTATATTTGTGAATTATAATGATTAAGGAAAGGCAAAAAACCTTATAATTGTATATTTAAATTCGTATTATATGCTAATAAGTAAGATAATTTGCATAGTACAAGGTGGTATAAAATTTATTCGTGGAAAATAAAATTAAAATAAATTATATTAAATACATTAATTTGATTTGAAAACAAAATTCTTATATTGAAGAAGTGTGTAGATTTGTTCTCCATTATCGATATCCACATTTCCTACTATGTATTTAATTAGAGAAACGGTAACTTGACAAATATGGTCAATAATTACACTCACAGGTATATTGTTTAAAATCTTACAAGGTATAAAATATTTAGATAGCTGCTTCTTGAATACATGTATCATGAAGACCATTAAGGACGGATATGAATGAGTTAATTCAGTCGAAGTTTTTAAAAGATCATACGCTTTCATACACATAGTGATAATAATCATAGCTTTAATCTTTAATACACATTTAATAGCTATATCTATACTTACATTTTTCAAATTAATTTGAAAACAAAAACACAAATTAAAGAAAAACTCATCTGTTAAAACATTGTCATTTGCAAAAAAGTCATGGAATATTGAAGTTACTTTTTACTTATTTTGAGATTAAGAATCAATTAACTTTTCTCTTTAAGTAAACAGATAAGCTTGCCTTAATTCAAATGAAAATATATTGTGCCAATCTTAATAAATAAAATCAAAATTTTAAAAATTGGCTCGAAGGCAATTTAACGCATCACCTATTGCTTTAATTTGAGCTCTATGTTCGATTGAAGATATATTTTTCACATAATTTTCACGTTAGTGAGATAAGAAATAAAAGATGATGAAGTTGTGCTGATTCCTTTGATGAGCTTCTTGGATCAACATATTCTAATATAACAAATTAATAAACAGAAGAAAAAGTAGTAATGCTGACACTTTTGGAATTGCTCCAGAATTACATCCATCTTTCGACCTAAAAATTAAGAAAGTGTGTTAAAATATACACTAAATAATTGTAGATATATAAAAAAAATACATCTTAATAGACTTAATACTTACCTGCACAAACAGTCTTCAACGTAAATGTCATACGTTCCAGTTCTTCTTTTACAATATCTCTCGTCTCCTCCAATACCCGGTTCTCCGAGATAAGCACACGATCTCACATATCTCCAATGTCCATTTACTAAAAGGTACAATGAAGCTCATGTTTCTAAATTTCGGATAATTTAAATGACATTTCTTTTTCATTGATGTATAGATAAAGTGAGTATAAACCTTTTTGAACAATTTTTCGACACATCGTGGCTTTGATGCCCTGAAGTTGTGTTCGTTTTCCTCTTTCAGAGTCACAGTCAGTGATGGGAAAGCTCGAATTATCAAAAGGATCTCCACATCCGAGATCATGTTCAGAATTGCATACCCAGCATTTGATTCCTCCACTCGCTTTGTTAAAAACAACATTAAATAAATATTTTTAAACGTAATTATTGGATTTTTTGAGAATGTTCGTTTATAATAATTTATCATCTATCATTATTGACAAATTGTTAAGAAGAGTTATAGGGGAATCATATGGTATATTGTAAATAATCATAAATAAATTGAGAAATTGAATATATTTAGTGTATGACAAGTATGAATGAGTAAAATTAGAAGTTACTACATAAAACCACCGGTTACTTTTATTTTATATAAAGGACAAGTGGGTTAATTTTGTAAGGAGTAGTGATTTACCTTGATATACAACGAAGCTCGCAAGGGCGACAGTGATTAACACATGCATAATTAAAGTTAATAAAAGATTAAATTACAATTATTGTGAGTGGGAAGGCGCGCCCAGAAGCCTTTTTTAGTTCCCTCAATCCTCATTGACAAGTAAAGAGGGCTAGGCTGGAGGCAATAAAGGCTTGTGCTCAAATATATGCAAGCAGGTGGGGAGCTTGAGAATACGTCCTGTCTCAAACACGCGCACACCTGTTCTCATCAACAGCATCCAGGAATCACGGAATCGCTCCGCTGCTGTTCAAACAGCGGAGCGAAAGCTTGGTTCGAAAGCGATTCGAACCAAAAACTCCCAAGACTGATTTAAAGACACACGCATGAATGTCAATTTTTAAGGAAATGGAATTGAGCTTAAAATACGATTTAAACTTGATTAACATTTTATATTCAAGATGAGCGAGCTTGCAATAAGGTATACACAATGACATAATATATACTGAAATATATTATAATATATACGAGTATAAATTTTTTAATTAAATCCCATTCTAAAAGTTAATAGAGGTGAAATGGATTACCCAAATAAAAATATTTGATGTGCATTTACTTAAAAGATTATAAGTTTAAAAGATAAGACCTACTTTTTAAACCATGTAATTCAAAAATAAGACGAAGATACAAAATCCTGTCAACCAATTATTATTAGTTATTACTTTTTCTTATGATATATAAAACTGAAATACAGAGCATGTCTGATAATAACAATGATCAATCAATTTATCATGTATGAAGAATAAATATTGTAACCAATCTTATTATAATAAGTTTTCTTGATTATTCCATTTCTGCGCGTGTTGAATATTGGAATTGAAAAATAAATCGAAATACACGGTATTAATGAAACTCCCTTATTAAAGTTATTTCAAAGAGTAAATATAATTTACAACCATTTATAATCATTAATGCTTATGTATTTATTTTAAATTAGACATAATTAAATAATAGAGAACGGGCTAAAAAATTGCAAGATAAAGAAAACAACTCATTTTGGTAAACCATGTTTAATTGTACATAAAATAATATTTTAGCTTGAAAAATATTTTAAATTTTAGATGATAAATATTTGGTTAAATATTCTTTGCGATATTTGTGTTGCTCGCAATAGTGCATTTGCTGATCGCAATTTCATTAATACAATTAATAAACACTTTTATTAGTAAAACATGTATGTATAAAATTACATACATGCGGCGAGAGATTGAAGATGTGGTGTTGTAAATGTATTATTAGGACTTAAGGTTATACAGCTAAAATACGTGTTCATTTGGATAAAAATATACTTTTTATCCATTATCAAGAAAATATTAAATTACATCGCTTGTTATTAATTATATCCCTTAAAGCTAATATTATATTCCATCTGAATATAAATAAACAATTACTTCATAGTTTATTATTTTATTAATCGTTAAATTATCTTGTTTCCAGTTGCAATATTTTTTGTATTTGAAATCGCATCTGAATGAGTTCATATAGTTCATAATATTTAAATATAATTACAAAGGGAGAAAATTTGTTACTTGTAGTGAATCAAAATGAATCCTCGATCATGTTACAACTATTAATAAGAAAGATGTGAAAGGTGTAAGAGTCTAAGGATATACAGATGTTGTTTCTTGCGATCGATACTAAAACATTCTCATCACTTATTTAAGTTTCAGCTCACATTCAGTACATTCTCATAATGATTCATATGAGTAATTAGTTAATATATTTTTGTAATCCATATTATAATTTTGTATCAAGGAAGCTCCAATCTTTTAAAGTGAATGGCCAAATATCAAGTGTTAATTAAGAAAAAGGCGAAAGAGTTTTTTTTTAGTCTGCGGACTCTGGAGGATGATCAGGAATATCAGTCGGACGCGTAGAGAACGTGACTTTGCTCGTGGAAGTCGCAAAGGCACAATCGCCTTCCTCGGGGAAATAGAGCTTGGTGAGGCTTTGGCTTTTGCTGCTCGAGTTTGAGGAATTGAGCGGCTCAGCCCGGCGTTTCTCCATGAGCTTCCTCAGAAGAACCTCAGAGTCAATGGCATGGAGGATTCCTCGATCAGACGGTGGTGGCCCAAAGGCCGCGTCGAGACTCGACTCCACATAGGAGTTCTTGGGTGTAAAGGGATAGGACGAGGCTGGAGTAAGACGCTCCTCATCCCGTTCGCTGTACCCTCGCAACTTTCCGCGTTTCAACTCTATCTTCTCAATCATCTCTCTTGAATTGAAGGACGGGAGAAAGTAATGTTCAAGCGGGTATCCTTCTTCCGGCTCCGCACAGGAATTTTGAGGTGTGTACGGACATGAGTTGTAAGCTGAACTCTGGCTGCTTCCGCCCTAAGAATATTAAAAATATGTATAAATATGAATGTAATAGGATTTCCATGTTATGGTAATTCTCATTTAATTATTCATCCGTAGGGTTGATTTATGCTAATTAGTAATTAATTCTGACAATTTCTGTTACTGAGCCAAATGCATAATTAACTCAATAGGCACTTCTCCTGAGTGATTGACTTAAATGTAAATAGAACTCTAAAAACTTGTAAATATTTTACTCTGTATGTGTTTGTGACTCTTCTTCCAAAACTCAAATGTTTCTTCAATAATGCTTTTGGAAATAAATAATTGAAATGAACTCAAAAACTTTTAGAGTGAGCGTTAATATTTAAATACCTGGCTAATAGGGTCTCCAATCCCAAGGTTTTGAACTGCTGTATAGGATATTGAAGGGACTGAGCTGACGCTCGTTTTACTTGGGCTGATTTCCCCGTTTGGCATGAGAATTTCGACACCAGCCAAAGCATCCACATCCAAATTTTCTATGAAAAATAACGTTCACATTAATTAATAGAGTAACCATTTGATTTTAATTTCAAAATTATAATAAATAGCTTGCAAATAAAATTTTCTTACGAGCTTTTGCTTCGAAATGCGACACTAAAAAAGGTAAAATGAGCTTTCTAGAAAGTCCAATGTTTCGTTGCTCATAAGTCCACCAAAAGGTTCCAGGTTCAGTTGAGTTTCGCAAAAGCGTCAGCTGCAGATTCTCACAATTCGTTAATGGATTACAAACCTATGGAAAATACAAAGAGATGGAATGACAAAGACTTTAAAAACAACTGAATAATTAAAAAATAATGAGGATGAAAATTACTTGTTTAGCTTTATGAATGCTGTCTGAAAATATGGTGATATCCCTTCGCATGTCTCCAATGTCTGTGATTTCCCATCCAAGAACAACAATCGCAGTGCATCTATTTGAACGAAGACTTGAACGAAGCGCTTCAGCAGCGCCAGGAAATTCCAAAAATTTCTATAAGATCAATCAATAAAATACATTTTAAATTCATAATAAATGCAATAAACTATATAGTTTAATATTTTTTTTAAAAAAAGGATGTGATTTAATTAAAAAATAACCTGTGAAAGCAATGGAATCGCTGGAACTGAAATCGTAATTTCTGGTGTTCTTAGTACTTTGCAGTCCTTTCGCAGAAGTTGTTCTGGGGAGAGAGTAGAAATGTCTGCGCGGGCCTTCATTAGTGGTTGATAAATCTCCTCCCTGGCGATCCTCTGACCTTGTCGGTTGAGACACTCTTCCAATTCCTTAACAATTTTCAAGTCTTTCGCTGTAACTCTCTTTGCTGCCTCTGAGAGATTCACCGTGTCAAAGATGATCGTTCCTATTGGTAATCATTTATAAATCACCATACATTTCTTTTCTTCGTTAATATTAATTACAAATTACAATAGTATATCATTTGTTCTTTTACGTATAAAATTATTAAAAAGATAAAATAAATCTTATTATTAATTACCGTAAAGAAGACGACAAACAAGGGGATCTTTGTCAAAGAGTCCAAGTACAATTTCAGCTATGAGCGTCGCGCAAGAACCAACCGGCTCAATGATGTCTCTTCGATCTAATGGTCGTTCTCGTTTGTGATGATCAATCACGCGAGCAACGCTTAGAAAAAGATGGCTGTCTTGAGGGGCCAATACATTATGATCAACAAGAGTCAACTTCAATCTCCCACCAGCTTGAAGAGCAACAAGGTCAATTTCGTCTCTAAAATAGAAATAAACATAACAGTTAAACGCATAGAGTATACATACCTTGAGTCAAACGCTCATAACGCCCGAGGTTATTTTAAAGTTAATTAGATAGCTTAATAATTTAATAAATATCTGGCTAATTAATACAGATTAAGTTAGAAACCTGCAAATGAGCGACTCTGGTCGAATAGAATTTGCTTTGAGAAAGAAATTAACTTCAGTCCGAAGAGGCAGATCATCCCGAGTGCAGTTGATTACAGGAAAAATAAAACTCTGCTGTCCCTCAACCTTATTCTCTTTTTCCTCTTTAGCCAAGGAGTGAGCCGTGTAGTAGGCGAGGACGATGGAGGAAATTGTCGAATCCAAATCGGCCGCCTCGTTCCCGAGCACCACGTACGTGTCACCCAAGTTGCTCTACGTTAATTAATCAAGAGATCGTGAGAATGCATGCGAAAGTTGATCCAATAACCACGTACTCTATCTCAATCTGTTACTATTATTCCAGCCCTCCGAGCACATTTTCCCATTGATTATGCATCAATTGTTATTATACAAGCTCAACAAAAAGGAAACTCAAGGTCAATTTGGTATCATCACGGAGAACAGAGTGTGTGTGATAATGACCAAGTGACTGCTTAATAAGCCATCAACCATATATTTATACGCGTGGAATTTTTTGGTTTTTATGCCCAATTTTTTTGTATCTTATTCAAGATATAAGCATAGTTACATTCATTATATATATATATATATATATGTAACCATGTTCTTTAGTTGCAGGATGTGAAGAGGTGTGTTCGAGTTTCTACAATTACTGGACGTATCAACGCTATATAGAACAACTCACGCAAAAATCACTCAACCAAAAAGTGTATACAGAATATTATGTACACAAAACCTTCATTCAGGTCCATCCAGCAAGAAATAAATGAGTTGTATTAGCTTCATTTTTATGCCTGCATTTATAAAGCATAAACAATAATAAAAATAGCCAACGAAAAACAAGGCATAATTTACAGAGCTTAATATTTTGAGTCTAATGTACTATATTGATTGTGGTTTGTTTTAACTTTTAAGCATTATTTTAAGTGACTCTCAAAATGGAAAGGAACAAGTTGAAAAGCAATTAATGAAAACATCTAGTTTATTGAAGGTAAAACAAGTTGGATTTAGTTCGAATCGAGATAAATGAATTGACTACTTATGGATAGTTTAGTTAAGTTAACTTTAAAACTACTTACGATAATGGCATTGTCAATGTTGGCCTTCGCCGACCCGATGAAGTTGTAAAGATTTGAAATATTCATCATGAGAGTTTCTCGGTTGACCTTTTCGTGATGAAGCGCTTCAAATTAAAATTGTAAAAACATTAGAACTTTATGATTATATAAATTTTAATGATGTAGTCAGATGATTCATCTTGTAATTAATGCATTTTGAAACGATACACGTATTAAATACTTGTCGTTTATAATAAGAATAAATCCGTGTACCGTTATCAGGCGCGGTGTTTACTATAAACTATCTACTCTTTTAGTTAATTTATTATTCATTTAAGTTTAATTAAAGACAAAATTAATGGAATAATTTGTTATTTTTGTATTATTTAGATAAAACTTAAATAAACAAGTTTTATTACTTTACAAAGAACCAAATGTAGAATAAACATTATGAGATAATGGAAAAGTCTTTATTTTGTTTCTTTTAAATTCCAATATGTATTTGGGTTTAACTCGCTTACTTTCAATCAGTCGGTTACTCGTGGAGGAAACGTTGGAAGGAAAATGGAATGGAAAAGTTTGCGTTTATAGTATCTTCACAGCCTCCCCTTCTTTCCCATCAAAGACGAAAAATGGTTCATTAAAAAGGAGGGGTTTAAAAAGAAAAGCTTTTATCGCGAATTTCCAAAGAATTGAATTGCGTCCGACTTTCTTAATCCATCAGTTTGTTCTCACTTAAACCCTCGGTCGAACTCACAGCACTTTATGTTAGGCCGAGTCAATTTTATTTTTTGACTAATTATTAGATGTAAAATAATTATTACTCATTTGATTACTACACCTTGTAATCATCAAAGATGATAGCATAATTTCCATGAAGATCTTTCTCAACGACCTCGAATTAATAAAAATAGGAGCAATAACGAATACCAATTACGGGGTAGTCGTTTGAGATCAAAAATCCCATAATGACTGACTTCCAAATAACCTTTTGGGCTTTTAATTCAAATTTATTCATAAGTTAGTAATTTTGAGTCAATAATTATAATTAACGTTCTAGGTGTTGAATGGCTAATTAATAAAAATCTAAATTACCAACTTGCATGCAATAGAGCCTACCCACCACAAACTCCATAAAATAATATAAATGTTAAATGTTTAAACATGACCTGATGACTTTTGCTTGGATCAATTCCTGAGTTTAACGATAATTACATATATCTCGATAGCCTTGCATTAATAAGATAAGATAATTAAATTCCTTTATAAATTATAAAATGCTTAAATATACTAAATATCTTATATAGCTTAAATTAACAACAAAAACTTTCTAAACTCTCTTCAAAATTGTTAAAATCAGAGATACGTTTTTTGTCGTTCAGCAAGCCAATTTTAATAAATTCATGATCACCCAAAGGTATTTTTATAAGGATAATAACGTTTCAATTAGATGACTAAATGCAATGTCAAACTATGACTTTATTCCCTAATTGTACAACAAGAAAATGCGGCATCATTGGCAAAATTTACTTTTGTCCGGATCAGTCCGGATGTTAATGATCTTGTAAAAAAGTAAATAGCAATCAATAAAAGTCTTAATTATCATGACCAAACAGCTTCCAAATAATGATGCCGAAACAACAGGTCAAATTGTCCCATGAATGGCCAAGATGCGCAATATGAATCCCCAATATGTTATTCAATTATAAAAAAGCATAAATTATTTATAAAAAATAATCCTCTAGTACTTGCGTAATTGGATGATCTGGAAGGTGAGGATGAATCAGCCTTCGGCACCCGGATCCAGGGACTTTGACTTGGAAACGGGAACAAACCAGGGCTAGGGGTCCTTTTGAGGTGACAATCTTAATGGACGTTGACGAAGAGTGTTTAATTAGTTTGTCCAGGAGGCACCCTTGCTCACCACCACCCACTCGAGTGAGGAGAGGAATGAAAACAAGAAGGTCTGGGAATTTGGGATGGACCTCCCTCTGAATGTAAACACCCGTCTCCGTCACATGACTCGCCTCTTCCACGTACAAATGAAGAGACCCTCAAGGCCTATGCTCTGCGCTCGCTCATCTTCTCTCATCTCAAAAAGAGACGAAAAGATTTTGGCAGGATCCGCTATATTATTTATAAACAGATCCCATTTCAGAGAGGTAAAGTGTAAATACTTACTTATTGAAATAGATTAAAATTATATTTTAACCCCCGGTTCTTTTAATATTTGGACCGTTTTGGGACACTTGCTGCGTTCTCTTCACGTTCTTTGCTTTTAAAGCTTTGAAATCCTTATTTTAGGTAAAATTTGTAACGTTCACGGCACGTCACCTCACGTCAATTGTTTTACTTGTTATAGTGCTAACTAAAAGAGGCACATCCTTATTTATCGAAATATTTACGAGTGGTTTAGGGTTTTAGTTATCAATTAAGAATCCAATCTTGATATATGCCTACCCTAGAGGTATAATTGAATAGTTTGATGTAATTAGGTAAATGTAAATGAATCACGTAGATTTATCAATAAGGATTTAATTTAGGGTTTAATTTCATATTGAAATTGATGATTTAAATTGAGATTTAATTTTATATTTCATGAGATTCATTCATAATGTAGGCGCTTGAACCTCAAAGACCTTCAAACAACTATTAATTTATAAAAGTGAAATGCCGACGACATGAGCAGATTAAATTGCTTTTATGACCTTGATATTGAAACCCGACTCTGAATATGATTAGCTATTATTAAATACCTTAATTAAATACTGCAAGCAAATTAGTTCTAAATATGTTGATAGTCTAGATAGTTAGTGTAAAATCATCAAGCACTTCAATGTAAAACGTTTTGAGATTTCGAGTTTCATTTTCATATTTATATAAATAAATATCAGAAAGTATTAAATCATAGTATAGCCATTAAAATCAATTAAGTTGTATTTTTAATCACGTTATCAATCAACTTTCAAATTAGAATTACGTCATACAGATAATTAAAGAAAATCTTAAAATGCAGACAATATTAAATTATTGTATTTAGTATGATTTTTTCATTGTTATTTGTTATTGATGGTAAGATAAGGAAATTCCCATCAATGCTTTTACGTCTTACTTCTTACAATAAAAGAAAAGCACATAAGGGTTTAGGAGGTATTAACTTTTAACATTTGTAGATTCTAATTTATATATTTCATTAAAATAAAGGTATTTTATTTAATCTAGTAGTTTTACAGGAATGCCAAATGCCAGATTAGCTTTGAATATAAATTAGAAACTGAGCATAATTAAATTAGTTTTACATAATTTACTCACGAACTTTAAAAAATGTTTCGTCTGAACATAATTTTTTTCTTTTGTAGATCTCTTTGTTCAAGATCAAATCATCTGAATCAATAAGCATTTGAATAACTCAAATACACACACACACGTGTTTATGTAACTTTTATCTAATTGATATCTGTATTCATCGTTAACTCTTGAGAAGTCGATAGCAATTCTACAAATAAAGATTCATTGTTAAGAGATAAGCTGATTAATATAAGCAACATCTGCCAGTACCTTCAGTATACAATACTACTTGTAAAAGGTAATTATTTAACGTAACAATTTCTTACTAAATTAACAATTTAGACTCATTAGGTTGTGTTATTTCGTATGGTATGCCATGTCCATTTAAAATTTTAACAATCTTTCTTTACAGAGGAAGGAGACGCTTTAGTAAGAAACATTTTAGACACTCGGTCGTTGTTAACTCAAGCAGATAACTTGATTTAAAAAAGTATTTATTGGGAATGAAAATTATAAAAATGGCTGGCACTGTTGGAAATAAGCTATTTACTTCAATTGTTAAACTTCATGGAGTCAGGCACTCTTCAGGTAATAATAAAATCTTCAATTATAATTATTCGAGAAATTCTTCTTTATACAATTTATTCGAAGTATTGAATATTTAATAAAATATTTGAATAAACAGGAAAAGTTGGCTTTATTGGATTGGGGAATATGGGAAATAATATGGCCCATAATTTAGTCAAAAAGGGTCATTCATTAGTAGTGTAAGAAAATTTTTAAAATTTTAATTTATGTTATTGAATTTTATTTAAATTAATAGTAATAATCGGTAAATTGATAAAAAAAATATTTTATTGTCTAGTTATGACATTTACTCTTCAGCAGCGTCAAGCTTAGAAAAATTAGGAGCCCAAGTGGCCCGAAGTCCAGCGGAAGTCGCAAGTTCCTGTGACACGATTATTACAATGCTTCCTGCCTCAGCCCAGTGAGCAAATCATCTCAAATTTTCAACGAATTTGAAAATGTTTCAAGAACTAATTCCATGATTATTTTAGTGTTCGTGCATGTTACACTTCTCCTGAAGGGATTTTGGCTGGAGTGAGGCCAGGAGCTCTTCTTCTTGATTCCTCAACTATTGACCCTGACGCTTCTAAAGAAGTTGCTGGGCTTACAACGGCCAAAGGAGCTGTTTATCTCGACACTCCTGTTTCTGGCGGCGTAGGAGCCGCCAAAGCCGGAACTCTCACATTCATGGTAGGTGGACCGAAGAAGGAATTCGAAGTCTCCAAACCAATTCTTCTCGGCATGGGAGCCAAAGTCGTACATTGTGGTGAGGTACATCAATCTGCATGAATGTTCTTTTATTTTCTGAAGGTAAAAAGTAAACGACTAACTTTGAGACTCATTATTCTAATTAACCTTTTTTGGCGAAATTTATTCTTTAGTTAGAATATATAATGTTTAATATTTATTGCGAGTAGTTTTTGTGTGTTTTTCTTTTTACTCCAAATAACGCATTCATTTCTTAGAATTATTTTTTATTTGATAGGTTGGAATGGGACAAGCAGCAAAAATATGCAATAATATGCTGTTGGCCATTACAATGATTGGAACTTCAGAAACGTAATTAATCATCAATATTAATTCGAATCTTTTAAAACTATAATTTTGATACCACATTAGTAATTAAAATAAAAATGCATTGCAAATAAGGTTTGTGATTATTTTAGTATGAATCTTGGAATGCGAATGGGTCTTGATCCAAAACTGCTAGCTGGAATCCTAAACTCGAGCTCCGGTCGGTGCTGGTCAAGCGAAATATACAATCCTGTACCTGGTGTAATGGAAAACGTCCCTGCTTCAAATGATTATAAGGTTTAATTCAATTAAATACTAATGTATATAAATTCAAAATGAAAGACCAGCTTAATTAAATGGTGATTGGATCTTTTAAATAGGGTGGTTTTGGAACTGCACTGATGACGAAGGATCTTGGATTGGCCCAAAATGCTGCTGCCATTACAGCTACTCCAACTCCGCTCGGATCGCTTTCATTAACTCTATACAGAATCATGTGTTCGAAGGGATTCGCGAACAAAGATTTCTCTGCCGTTTACAAGTACCTTCAAGAAGAAAGTTAAATAGACCTTTTCTTTGAAATTTATTTTTCTAAACTTCCAATGCAAGTTTAAATGAAAGAAACCTTATGGGTTACAAACATTATAGTTAGCAAATCAATGCTAATTGACATCTTTATTTACACTTTAGTTTAGAAACAAATAATAAATGTATGATTTATATTTTATCATGCAATTTTTTTGTTCATTAAATTACTGTGGCTTACAAAGATTTGTTAGAGTTGGAAATGTTGGGAAAATTACCCTGGAATCGCTAGTGTTAACTATTATATATAACACATAATATTTGGTCAAATTATACTTTTCTTCATAAAAATCATATTCGTGAATTTATTATAAACATTTTGCTAATATGCGTGATTCCAAGATACCATGAAAATAAAAAAGGTCAGGCGGAGATCTTTTTAAGCCACAGTAATTCCACATTCTCAATCATTTACAATTTATAAAATTTTATAAGTTGTCCATTGAAAGTTGATATAAAAATATATGAAACCTTTATTCGTTTAATAAATTGAGTCATTTTGAAAAGTGTATTTATTTATTCAACTTTAACTAAAATATTTATTACATTCATGTTTAATAATATTGCAGGTTTTTGATTAAGAAATCATTACTATTTGGTTTTGATTTGTATTGTATTGGATAGAGAGACTTATTTTAATACTTTGTTCGCTTTACATTTAAATGAACCAACTATTTTATTAAAATAGATTTGATATAATTTACGGACGACATGAAGTTAAACACATAATCATTAGATTAATTTTAAGCTTCAAAGCGATTTTCATGCAATTGTTTCTTTTCATTGTTAATTATTTAGGCTGGTAATGCAATGAGGAAATTAATAATTTACTTTTTAACAAAAATGAGATTTCAAATTCACAATTAGTTAATATACGGATCTTCTGTGTATACCTACAGATTTAATGTAAATTAAGTGTTTTTTGAGTGATCTATCATTTCATTGATCATTTTCACTTTAATTTTTAATTAAAGGTGCCTGACCTGCTTCAATTTTTATAAATAT
Source organism: Neelides sp. FZ-2019 (assembly GCA_009869795.1). Lineage (NCBI taxonomy): Eukaryota > Metazoa > Arthropoda > Collembola > Neelipleona > Neelidae > Neelides > Neelides sp. FZ-2019. Next base: position 90,981 of record VJMY01000246.1, read on the forward strand.
ATTAATAAAGTAGTTTATTAACCAAACTGAGGCAAAACTGTTTCGATCGGAACCGGGGAGTGCATCGGAACCGGGATCGGTCCGGGAAGTTCTGTTCCGGACCAGTTCCGAACGAGTTGCGAGATTCTACTTTCCGTTCCGGACCGGTTCCAATGGGTCTCGGAATTTTACTTTCCGTTCCGGATCGGTTCCGATTGAGTTCCGAGACTACTTTCCGTTCCGGACCGGTTCCGATCGGTGCTTTTGCCCCAGTTTGCTATTAACCAATTATCTACGAAGGATGGTATGTATTAGTTTTTAAATAAATATTTTACAGGAATACTTTCAATTTCACTCTTAATGGGGTGACGAAACAAAATATCGAGAAACAAAACACACAAGGGTTGTCTACAAATATTTGATATAAGTAGCTAATGAGCCATTACATCATAAATTAAAAGTGACTAGACTTTTAGAAGTCATTAGTATGTAAATTATAACTTGTGTATTCGCTTTGATGGTCTTTGCTTTTTTACTATTTAATAAATAAATACATCAAACAAGGTAAGCATTAAACTTAAGACAAATTAAACATAATTAACAAATGTTATTGCTTATTACGGAAAACACATTAAATATTCATTAGAACTCAATTAGATAATTAAGGGACTATTCATTATAGAATACACTTGTTTAAAATATACAAAATCCATTTAGGTGTGTGTCTACAGGGTGGCCAATATCTTTTTTCGCCCTGTATAATTATTTTAACATTTTATTTTCTTCTCTTAAAGACGAAATAAAAGATAAAAAACTAGAATTATTTTTAATCTATGAGGATAGGAGATTGAATAAAATCACTTTCTATTCAATTGTATAGCGTCTATGCATAAGTCTTGAGGAAACAGGTTTCTTTTTTCTTCACCTTCATAAATATCAATTGTACTCGTGTGACTTGAACGATGAATCTCTAGCGTCAGCCAGTCAACTTTGATAGCTTTTTATACAAGATTTGAATCATTTGAAGGTACATGAAAGGGATTTGGGTAATCATTGAAAATTAGTTCATTTCTAGGTAATATCAATACAATTTTATAATTTAATTTGTTCCAGTGATTTATCAATCAGTACAATACAATATACAGAAAAATACAATTGTTTTTCTTCTTTAACTAAAATATTAATTAGTGAATTGATACGTATTTATAAACTATGCAGGGTTTAAGAGAATTACTTGATAAACACGTGTGTGAGTGAGTAATGACTAATGACATGAGAATTCTGGACCATTTCCTCATTTTTCTTCTTCTACTTCTGGTTCAAGTTTAGTTGGCACATCTTGTTCATTTTGCTCGACTTTCTCTTCAGAGATTTCATTTAATTCTGTGGGTTCTTCATTCGTATTCTCGATTTCTTCATTTTCACTTTGCTCATTGTGTTCCGAAGCGCTCTGATTGGCTTCTTGGCTGGCGTTAGATGAGCGGCGTTTAGAAGCATCAAACGAAGACTCAGGAGACTCGACGATCGGGCCTTCTTCAGTATGAGAAGTTTCCAGCTCTTCAAATTGAACGGTGTGTTCAGGTAGCTTGGCAGCAGCCGGACGAACTTGTTTCGATGGATTAAATTGCCGGCAAAAAACACATCGATAGGAAGTGTATGGGAAATCTTCAGCGGTGGCGAGTCCATTATGAGTTGCACAATAAGAGCAAATTAAGGCATATCCTGAAAAATGGACCAAGAAAACTAAATTAGTCAGAATTGTCGAAGCATAGAAACCTTAAAATGGATATTAAAAAATAAAACTCCTACGTGATGCAGGTCCATCTCCAACAACGTAATCAACCACCTTGTCCATCCAACTTAGCGGTCGTCGATGAAAAACTGGGTTTGAAGGAGGCAACATTGGCAAAGGCATTGGGATTTGTCCTCCTAATTGATATTAAATATGTTAAAAACCAATGAGCCATTATACCATTATTTTACATAAATGATTAAAATTGTTATTTGAAAAGTAATAAAGTAATTATAACGGAGACCGTTTCTCTTGCTCTTATGTAATGAAAAGATTTATACATAGTTATTTATTATTAGTAGTAATTAATTGTTAACGTACGAGGTCTGAAGTTAGACGGGTTATGTGGAGGACGTGGAGTGTTCATGGGATAAGACGGCATAATGGCCAAACCTGGTCGTGGCCCCATTGGCCGTGGTCCAGTTGGAGTTTGAAACTGCGGGTTGTTCCTTCGACGAAGTCCAGTGTCAGGCATTCTCACCATGGAAGTTTGTGGTGAAGGTGAAAGGTTCATTTTTTCTCCTGACGCAGACATCAAATGCTTGGGAAGAAGTTGGCCAGGTGCGTATTTTTCAAGAATTTCTTTCGCAACTTTGAAAGTCTCCTTGTCCATGACTTCTTCCAGGATTTGCTGTTTCTCGCCTTTGAGCTTTTCATATTTTTCTCGGTTACGAATCATTGTCTGACTATAATACCAGATGATGAGTAACCGGAAGCCCCACATCCTATAGTTTAAAATCATTTGGTATATTAAATAATTGGGTTTATTAGGTATACATTAATATTTTGAATTATTTAATGAGAGGAACTTATTGTTATAATAAATTCTTACAACGGTGGGAAGGCAATGAAAGGGGCGATATACAAAAGTCGAGTTTGAATATCTTCATTTGTTGGCCCAAAAAAATAAAACCAGAATAACGCCAAGATGTAAATCAATGAAGAGAATAAAATAAGATGTCCTATAATCCTCTTCTGTGACAATTCGGTTTCGAGTTGATATCTTTGAATACTTCTCAGGTCCTGTAAAAGTCAATGAACATTTGTAATTATCAGAAATAAGTAAAATATGAAAAAATTAGGTAATGATTAGATGGTAATTTTTTGCAATGTCATCAACAATGTCAATCCATATTATGATGCAAGCGACAGGAAAATGCAGTCAAAGTGGAGCATAATATACCTAATTACTTTACAAAGAAAAAATACAAGCTGTAAATTCATACCTTATCAATAATTTCTAACTGTTCTTTGGTGGAGGGCTTCGACCTCTGAAAAGAAATAGAAAAGATTATAATTTACAATTAATTAATTTACATTAATTTTTACCTTAAACTTGGAGAGGATGAAACCCATATTCCTTCTTTGACTATTTGAACAAACAGATGATTATAGTTGGAACTCAAACTCAAAATGCTTAATAATTTAGCTGATCATTACATTTAAATGAATTAATATCTTCAAAATAACATAAAACTATTAATTAATTTGTGAAAATTCATCTTTGAGTAGGAGAAATTCGGATGACCAATTTGGTACGCTATTTCTTCAACGTACATAATTTAAGAAATCTCACTTCCCCCCTTTTACAACTAAATCATTTCACGTCTTTTAGTTTTATTTTCACAGTAAATCTCACTTTTCTTTTCTTTGCAGAAATAGCTTTTGAAAAAATAACGATTTCTTTAACAAATTATGTATATATTTATGAATTGGATGATGATGAATTTGGATTTAATGATACAATTAAAACAACTACTTAAATCTTAATAATGATAACTAACTTTAAGTTTATATTCTGTTGTGTAGAACAGAAAGGGAGAAGGAAAGATAGCCTGATTGATTGCCTCACGTCTCGAGTACTATATAAATCCACTCACAAACAAGAATTTATGAACGAAAATGAAAATGAATAATAGTTTTATGAGTTATGAGATTTATATAGCATAAAAACTATTCTGCTTATAAGGAACACAGTAATTATTATATGAGAAGATACTCACTTTTATTTTGAATTTTAAAATTGACAATTGAATCATATCACATCACGAAGCAAGATTAAGTAATTCGCTTAAAATTCAAATACGATTGTACATTAAATAATGAACAAATCATTATGCATTATAATTCTATAATATAAATAATGACTAGAATTGCATTGAAGAATATGAGAATTTTAGAACATTATGGCTTAAACATGGTCTAAATTATAAAGTTTACATTATGGTAATTGTGACTAGCTACATTTTGCAATCTGCATTTTAAAATTAGTAATCATCTCAATTAACCTAGTATTAAATACTAAAGATGATGATAAAGCTTAAACCATATCAAATTGTAAGTTTATGACATAATTTTAATTTGTGCGTATTTTACATATAAAAAATTAAGAATGTCTGCCAGTTCAGAGATTTCTGACAGTTGGATTGAGATCATTGAAGTATGGATGAGCCATGGCTTCGTCAGAAGAGAGTCGTAACGTCGGATTGCAAATGAGGAGTCGCTGAAGCAAATCCCTTCCTTTCCCGTTTAACTTTGGAACAACTTGGGCTAATGAGGTCGTGGGATGATAAATTGGGAATGGCTTGTAGTCTGGTAATTGAGAGTGACCAGGCCAATTCTCATCAGTTGGAGTTCCCAAAAGCTTAAAGATTCGCTTCAGTTGATCATCAACGTCCGAGCCAGGAAAAAGAGGTCGACCAGCGTTTGTTAATTCTAAATGATATTGATATTACAATACAATTAACACTTTTGCTATCGAATATACAAAAGAGATTAGTAAATCTTAAAAATCGTATATCATAATTTCATAAATAGTTCTTTGAGTTCTATTTACTTACCAGCAAAAATGCATCCAGCTGACCACATATCAATAGAAGTATTGTATAATTTGGCACCGAACAAAACATCAGGCGGTCTGTACCAAAGCGTTACAACTTCAGCTGAATAGCATTTAACTGGAATTCCAAATGCTCTGGCAAGTCCAAAATCTGCTAACTTCAATTCTCCGGTCTATGGTGTACAATGGGTATTCATTTTTAGCAAACCATTAATTTGTAAATAAAGCATAATAATTTCATGTAATTATTATTTTAAATATTTTAATAGAATTTAACTTTATTTATCAACAGATTTTGTGGTTTTAGATCTCTATGAAGAACGTTGTGTCCGTGGCAGAACGCTAAGCCTCGAAGTAATTGAAACCTAAGAATTATATATTCCAAAATTATCTCTCTTGCTCGCATTTCTTCAAAATTCTTCCAGAGTCGAAAAAACAAGCAGTTGTACTAAATTACTCTTTTATAATAAAGATTTTTGTAATTTCTCTCACATAAAAGATTTTACGACGTCAAGATCGATGTCCCCATTGAGAGAATCAAAATACTTTTTGAGATCTTGATCGCAATGTTCAAATACGAGGGTTAATTTTTTATCAGAATGAAGAACATCATAAAGACGCACGATGTTACGGTGTTTCAGTTCTTTGAGTAAGCAAATTTCTCTGAGGGCTGAAGAGGGAACGCCCTAAATTAATTGTAAATTATTATTTATAATCCATTGTAAGTACAAATTTTGAGCAGAAATTTTAATTGCTGAAACAATACGAAATGAAACTAGAATTAGATGGCTATACCTCGTCTTCATCATCAAGGCGAACTCTTTTAAGAGCAACAATTTCGAGTGTCTCCCGATTTTTCGCTTTGAAGACCGTCCCATAAGTTCCTGTCAATATTTAATAAAATCCATCATTCTAACATTCTAACTTTTCTAACTTCTAATCATTGCCAAAGTCAAATGGTATTTATATTTATCTATATATGACTTGCTCTGATTATTATTAAAAATTTCAGTAACTTAATATTATCATTTACTGCGGCTTACAAAGATCTCCGCCTGATCTTTTTATTTTCATGGTACCTTGGAATCTCGCATATTAGCTAAATGTTTGTAATAAATTCACGAATGTGATTTTTATGAAGCAAAGTATAATTTGATCAAATTACTTAATAGTTAACACTTTAGCGATTCCAGGGTAATTTTTCCATTTCCATGAAAATAAAAAGGTCAGGCGGAGATCTTTGTAAGCCACAGTACCTTCTCCGATTTTTTCAAGTTTTTCGTATTTCTGCATTCTTTAGTTGATTCGCTTCAAACATCTACTTTAATCAAGTTCACTTTCATTCAGTTTTCGCCTGAGACTTCGTTCGGCAAGTTTCTTTACATTGAAATAGAACCTTGTGTACTGAATGACTGTATGGGAGAGGAGGGGGGAAGGATAGAGCTATATCAATACATATAGCATGGGCATGGGCTGTGCATTACAGTGTGCAAGGTCTATGAGATTCTAAGTGTGTATCTCTATGTGTGAGGATAGAGGGTAAGTTTGAAATTGGCTCTAGGATCGGAATTGAAAATGGCGCAGCGTTTTCCTCCCGCTGGACCTCCGGGTCAATCCGGTGTCATTGCCCAGCGTTTCACCCCGCCTGTTGGGGCTCCATTGAGACCTTTTGGTACTCCGAACTATGGGGTAAGCGTTACATTTATTTGAAATGTAATTTTAAAGTGGGACGCCGTTGTTTATTTTTATTTGTCTCTTTTAGCCACGACCGGGATTTGGCGGTGGACCTGGAGGATCCCCACAGATGGGTCAAATGATGCCGCCGAGGACTCCTCAGTCTTCTGGTCAGTACTCTCCGATGCAGCGACCAATGATGCCTCAAGGTCAAGGGGCTAAGAGACCGGCTGATCCAAGAGCTCAGCCTCAAAAAGGGTAAATTCACACACCCGTTTTGACAGTTTGACAGTTGGATAAAAAACCCTCTAGATGTGATTTTAATGAATTAATGTTTAATTTACCAATGACAGAGATTATCCCAATAAAAAGAAGAAGAAGCAAGCTGATAAAATACTACCACAAAAAGTCAGGGATCTTGTTCCGGAGTCTCAGGCTTATATGGATCTTCTGGCATTTGAAAGGAAATTGGATGCGACAATTATGAGAAAAAGGCTTGACATTCAAGAAGCCTTGAAAAGACCAATGAAGCAGAAGAGGAAACTCAGAATCTTCATCTCGAACACATTTTATCCACCTAAAGAGCCAACGGAAACCGAAGAAGGCGCAGTCTCTTCATGGGAACTTCGTGTTGAGGGACGACTTCTGGAAGACACCAAAAATGATCCGAATAAGGTAATTACATACTTCTTTATAATGCTTTCTTTAAGATTATGCTGCGCTACACTTCTTCTTAATGAATGCTTTACTCTTATTGAATTTTAATATTAACGATTCAAAATTACAGGTGAAGAGAAAGTTTTCATCTTTTTTCAAAAGTCTCGTCATTGAACTTGATAAAGACTTGTATGGACCGGATAACCATTTGGTCGAATGGCACCGAACACCGACAACCCAAGAAACTGATGGATTCCAAGTAATAATTTTATACTAGATATTAATTTTCCATTTTAATTTTTAAAAATTTTAAATGGTATTTCTTGTACTTCAGGTAAAACGGCCAGGGGATAAAAACGTACGCTGTACGATTCTTCTTCTTCTTGATTACCAACCTCTGCAGTTCAAGTTAGATCCAAGGCTTGCAAGACTTCTCGGAGTTCACACCCAGACGCGTCCTGTCATTATAGCAGCTCTTTGGCAATACATCAAGACTCACCGTCTTCAGGTCACTAACTCATTTAAAAAAAATATATTTATATTAATCAATTATATTAATAATTAATTTTTTAATATCAATATTTTTTATTTTAATTAAACAGGATGCACATGAGAGAGAGTTTATCAATTGTGACAAATATCTGGAGCAAATTTTTGGAGTTTCAAGGATGAAATTCGCTGAAATTCCGCAACGGTTAAACCCATTGCTTCATCCACCAGATCCAATTGTTATAAATCACATTATCAGGTTAGTGTTTATTTTATTATGATGAACAATTGTTTAAAATGCCATTGAGTGAGAATTATAAAGTGAGAATTGAGTTTATAATATGTTTTGTATTTTTAAAGTGTTGAAGGGGCTGAGCAAAAGAAAACTGCTTGCTACGACATTGAAGTCGAAGTTGACGACACTCTCAAATCTCAGATGAACAACTTTCTTCTCTCAACAGCGAGTCAGCAAGAAATTCAGGTAATAAATACATTAATTTTTTCCCACTCTTTTGATTTAAAGTATTTTTTTGAAATGATATTTTCAAATGTCAATTTTATTTCATAGGGCTTGGATTCAAAAATTCATGAAACAGTTGAGACGATTAACCAATTGAAAACGAATAGAGAGTTTTTCTTAAGCTTTGCGAAAGATCCACAGCAATTCATCACCCGCTGGCTCATGTCTCAAACCCGAGACTTGAAGGTTATTAATATTTTAAATATTGTTAAATATTTTTTTATTAATTGCGAAACCCATTACTCTTTGGTCAAAATAAAAAATTAACTATCTAGTTTAAAATCCCGATTAAAATTAATAGACGATGACGGACGTTGTTGGTAATCCGGAAGAAGAACGAAGATCAGAATTTTACTGGCAGCCCTGGACCCAAGAAGCAGTTTGTCGTTACTTCTACTCTAAACTTCAACAGAAAAGAGCAGAGCTCGAACAAGCACTTGGAATTCGAAGTGCTTAATTGCTTAATTCAACCTTCATTCATTACAGTCTAACCATTTTTTAATGTTGTGAATAATGTAAATTGGGATTTGTGTATATAACTAATTTTATCTGGGCAATTTATGATTATGTTCAATGACTAATTTTTATAAATACACTTGAAATTCAATTGTATTATCATTGTATTTTATTTGACAGCACCAATAATAAGCATTGTTTATTTTTTTTATTGAAGTGTTATCAAATATCCCAAATTATTTGATATGTATAGGATCTATCTATTAGGTCTGGATCTAAGGATTTTATATAGAGACGAATTTTAGAGTTGTGAACGGAGCTTGACGAAATTTTCATTAATGTCATTAACTCTTGGAGTGCCTGGAAAAGTATGAAAATGATTTTAAAATTACATGCATTGATTGAATCAATTTGATTCTAGACCCCGTCCATTATCTATGTGGAATGAATACCTATCGCCATCTGGCTGATTTAGCAGTGAAGTGGAAATTCCATAATGTTGTAGAGATATGAAATTCGGTTTTCCTCTTTGGAACACACATGCTAGAATCCAAATCAAATGTCTAAATTGTGCAACTCGAGGGGGTCTATCTAATAGAC